>JBBPCW010292722.1:0-10324 GCA_037974425.1 Phenacogrammus interruptus
ACACACACACACACACACACACACACACACACACACACACACACACACACACACACACACACACACACAATTTACATATAGATACACTTTTTAACATTTAAAATTAAACACACACACAGGCCTTATGCACCCCCATTTTTCTTCAAAACATACCCTTAAATAGTGACAGCGTTTTAATGCAGGTCAAGACCCACAACATCTTATGTAACAGCTCTGAACTGAACCATACGCTGATGTTGGCCTGCACAGCTGATTAAAAAGAAGCTCCTTCTGCATAATTACAGCTGACGAACTGCCCATTTGCTGAGATTAAAACAGGAGAATCCATGTTTCAATACATTTAAATTTTCTAATACACTTCAATACTTCCCACATATTCCAAATGACAAAGCCAATGGTCCCATCGCCATCAATTAAGTTTCATTTATGCAGTGAAAAATGATGTTTCACACAGCAACCGTCACCCAACACACACCCAAAGCACTATTTGTACACTGAACAACACCTCAGAAGAAAACCCGCCCACCCTTTGCAACAGTGTGCCTGAAAAATCAGCCTCGTCTGTGGCGAACTTCCCCATTTCCTGCCAGAGAGGCAGAGAGAAGCTCCCTTTTCTATAAATGACTTCACGGAAACCCCAACAGAGGAAGTGTGGCGCCTTGTCTAAGCATGGAAGATTTCCTATATGAGGTGTGAAACAGTTTGGTGCGTGTGTGCGCCCTGCATGGGTTTATGCATGTGCAAGATTAGCAAATCATACTGCACTGTTCAGTTATTGCGCAGCTATTGAATCACTCTGTAGAGCGACATGAAGCCGTTTTGTTATCAGGCCCCCTTATCCTTTAATCTCCTTCCCTCTAAATCCCTCATTCCAGCCTCTCTTCTTTCCTCAGTGGTCCTCTCTCTCTCTCTCTCTCTCAATCCCTTTTCTCGTTTCTTCATATTCCTCTCACTCTGCCTTTCTGTTCATCATCTCTTCTTCTTTTTCATCTTATCTCTCTCATCCTTTCTTTCCCTCTTTCTGCCTTTCTCTTTTCGTATTTCTCTCTTCTTCTCCACTGCTCTCCCTCCCTCTCGGCTTCTTTCTCTTTATATTACTTTCTGTCTATGCTGCCTTCGCTATTTGAACCTCTCTTCTCTCTCTTTCTTCTCTCTCTCTCTCTCTCTCTTCTCTCTTTCTTTTCTCTCTTCTCTCTCCCACGCTCTGCTATCCTTTCCTCTCTCTCTCTTTCTCTCTCCTCTCTCTCTCCTCTCCTCTCTTCCACTTTCTGCTCTCGTTTACTCTCTCTCTGCTTTTCTCTCATTCTTGTTTCAGTCAAATGTAAAAGAAAACACATCCAAAAGGTGAAACAGCCTCGCGCTTTACTGAGAGGTTGATCGAAGCTGAGAAGGTGAGAAAAGCTAGAAAACGTTTTTGGCCCAGTGGGAGCAAATGTCACCGACAGACACGAAGCAGGGACTGAGCCGGCCTCGTTTTGTGCAGGACTGTGGTCCTCCACTGCAGTCACGCAGAGCAGTTAATCATTAGCGAGCGTACACACATCTGCACTGTTTCCTGACTGCAACATTTCTCCAGGCGGTTTTGGTGACATTGCCTGGCATTTAAGGACATTGCCCGGTTCCTGCTTGTCAGGCAGGTCAAATGTTTACAAACCCAGCAACTAAGATCCCGAATTTGTGCTTCATTGCTCTTTGACATTAAACAAGCAAAGATTTCAGACTGGCCTTAAACTGTGGCAAGCAAGCAAAGTCCAACAGAAGGAAAATCTTGATATTGATCAACTGTAATAAAATTAGTGTACAGAAATGCCAGATTTCTGAGAAACCATATAATAAGCAAGAGGCACAGTTTTAATGAATGTATCTAGGGAATGGTATAGGTAATAATGATGGATAACCAGGTCACTGCAGTGACAGCCCCCGGGGACAATAAACCCTTATTAAAGACCCATCTTTCATTATTGATTTAGTTCATGCAAACTGTAAGGGTCTCTAATGGTGTGTTCACACTTGGCACATTGGTTCAATTAATTTGAGCCCATGTGGGATTACTCTGTTAGCAAGGTGAGTAAGTGTCATTTTCTCCTCTCTGTAGACCTGCTTTGTATGTGCAAGAGACGTTTGTTGACAATTTTTCTCCCCAATTTAGTCTTTCCCAGTTACAACCCACTGGTTAAGACTCCCCATTACATGTTGCCACCATTGCTGAGAGGGTGAAGGCTGCCTCTGAGTTGTGTGAAACAAAACCCATCTTTGACCAGCTCAACATGCTTGGAGGAGAACATTAACTGCCAATTCTGTCATGTCAGGTAACAGATGGATCAGAAAGTTAACTGAATATTAGTTATTGTTGCCAAATGCACATCACAATTTCTGCCTTTCGACCTGTTTTGCTTCTTTTTAGGTTTTCCATACAAGGTAAAACAGCATCAATACCCATATTAGTCATTTATTTAACATTACAAATCAGCTTGAAACTGGGCGGGGGTGGGGGGGGCTTTATTTAAAAATGTTTCTGTGACATTTTTTTATCTGACATTTTATTTGGTAATACTGTAAAGTTCTATTCTTGACAAATTATTTAGGGGAACTGAGAGAAGCATGTCTTATCAGTTCACTGCACAACATGCAAAAGAAGAAATTCTCTTTTGTATTTCTCTTTGCGAAAGAAATGACTGCAGCCCTCATACCAACAATCACTGTTTCAGTTGAACTGTATGTACCTTGGGTTTATTTTGTTTGCAGTACTTGGGTTTTGTTATATAACACTGTGCAGTATGATGGTGTGCAATAAGGTGAATATTTACACTGAGTATTGAAGATTTCCAATCCATGGCATCAGAAGACCCAGTAAAATTCCAGGAACGATTGAAATAACTCTCTGCATTGCTTTGCTTTGATCTGGCCAAACTGGGATCTGCCAATATATCCAAATTCAAAGGGATGCTGAAATAAAAAAGCACAGTCCCCAAGATCCAAACAGGGTTTTGCTCTTTGAGGGATATTGATTGCTTTGGTTTCTCCAGACAGTGCTTGTCATTGGCTGTTTCAAAGAGGCACCAAATGTTAACTGGCAGAAATTCATTCAGCCTTCTTCCATTTCTTACAATTGGTCTTTGAAACCTTTTCTTCATTTATTTAAGACAGTCTCTGTGTCTGTTGCTTCTCTGGTCCATTGTTTTCAGGGAGAAGAGCTTTGTTTTACCCACCAAGGTATATATTTCAAATATTAATCATTTCTCACATTGTCCTGATTCCTTCCTCCATGAAATTCACTTGTTCTTTAAACTGCTGGAAGGTTACCAGACATGGATTGTTCTTCCGCATTCTGTGGCTTCAAGAGCATGACAAAATACTAACCTACTCATTAATCAAGATACATTTATTTCAACAACCGTACACTTGAATCTTGCCATGTCAAATCACTGGGCCTTAACAGCCACTATAATAAACCGCAGAAAGTGCCAGGAATTCAATTAAAATTTCTGTTTGAGAATTAGTGTATGGAGGCATGAAAATTGTCTCAGGAAATATGGAGAATGGCAATAAATGACATTGTTAAAAATAACATTTTCAATTAACTGATAAGGTTTAGTACATTAGCATTATTAAAACGCTTTTTTGAGGGGGTAGGGGCACTTCCCCAGGCCTAAAGTCCCACCTTTCATCATACAAATAAAACTACATTTGAACAATAAGATGTTTAAGAGCATTATGTTTGATTTGGCTTGGACTGACCATTATGTGATAGAGAATCAATGTCACTTGTGCAGTAATAGGTTCTCCTGGTTGCATTCAGGTCCAAAGCAGGTTAAAAGCTACTGGGATTAAAGAAATCAGTCCCATTATGTGGGGATTTCACGCTTTAGAAATCAGGTGTGACTGTAATAGGAGAGCCCTCAAAGCTGAAAAAAGGATTTTAAACGTCTGGTTCTACAAAGATACAGCTCTCGTTCTTTCTTATTCTGTGTCAGATCCTTTCACTTATCTCTTCCCAGCTCCAGCAGGTCACTCATACGTTTACCTTTGAGAGGTTAGTGGATGCATAAAATGGAAAAATGATGCATTTACACATATTTGCTCAGTAAATTACACCTGTAATACTTTAGCCCCTCCCATTACTGATGCAGTTACAAAAACATTTACATTTATGGCATTTAGCAGACACTTTTTATCCAAATCGACTTCCACTCCCTAACTACAGGGGGCAGTCTCTCCCTGGAGCAACTTATGTTTGAGGGTCTTGCTCAGGAACCAGCGGTGGTCAGCTGAAGGTAGTATTTGAACCCATGACCTCTTGGTCCAGAGGCAAGTATCCTACCCACTAGGGCACCAGCACCCCGACAACTTTCCCCGACTACTGTCTGAATGAAACACAATCCAGGACAGCCAATGAGAGCAGACTTAATTTACATATACCATTCCTAAAATTACAGTATCTCTGTATTTAAGGGATGAAAAGGGGATGCTGAAATGGTCCTATAACAATCACAAAAACATCATTAGTGGACCACAGGGTGAAAGGAAACACAAAGTAAACGCAGGATATGGGCACATGTGTATGAGGGTACAGCAAGGATGGCTGAAAAACTATTCTATAGTACAGTATCTACAGTTTATATCCACTTCTCATACAGGCCACAGCATGCTGTGTGTATAGTGTATACAGTACAGAGTATTTTCTAGAGGGTTTAATTTTGACTTTATATTCTATTTTATGCGCAGTTGCAGAATAAGCAGTTTCCTCCGGGATCAATAAAGTTTTCTGACTCTGATTTGATTATCCGGACGAGATATGGTAGTACATTAAATTACATTTTCTTCTTTATCTTTTCCTGCCCTTTCCCACATGTTTTATCTACTGACCTCATCTTGATCCTTTACAGTCAGTGTGAATGGGAAATTAAAATGCATTTTTCTTCCATCCCAGTACTAATCTGAGTGAAAGGGGTAAACCGGGAGGGTCTCTGATCTAGCTGAGAAATCTCCCTGGTGGGGTGGTGGAAAAGGGAGTGACAATATTTTGGCTAATACTATTTTCCCCACCCGCTGCTGCAATGGTGTGTAATAAAAATGGGCATTTAAGGGGAAACAAGTACAGTAAGAGCACCCGTATAGAGTGAAAAAATGCATTGTGATGTGGTTAAAAATGTCTAAAAATGCTTATTTTTATAGTGTAAACCCAAACATGCCCCCAAATATGCTCCCAAAACATTTTAATTTCCTATTAAACGCATTAAACTTAAAGAAAATGTAAATGTAAACCCATATTCGTACTGTGAACTGCAGCACTAGAACGTAAATACCGATGTTACCCCTGTATAGACTGTACTGATATTCATGCACGGGCCTTTTCTTTGGTGTGCGTTGTTGTTTTCTTTGAGCAGGTAAATAAAGTAACTTACTCTCAACAAATTAGACAAAATTAATCAACTCAAATTGTCTCATATCATACAGATCAACTGCACCCAATCTTAAAAGGCAGTTACTTTCCTTTCAAGAAACGCAACGCAATTTTGACTTGCGTTTTCTCTTTACATTTACATTTACGGCATTTAGCAGACGCTTTTTATCCAAAGCGACTTCCATTCTTAACTACAGGGGACAGTCTCCCTGGAGCAACTCAGGGTTAAGGGTCTTGTTCAGGGACCCAGTGGTGGTGCTGAAGGTAGGATTCGAACCCATGACCTCTTGGTCCAGAGGCAAGTATCCTACCCACTGAGCTACCTCCACCCCTCCTACCTAACAAACTTTGACAAAGTTTGTTATGGTGTGTAACTTAGCCAGCAGTAACTTGGTTAAATAGCTGTTGTTGATTTAAGTATAGCTTTACAGGTTTAAAAACAGGACTGATGTACATCGCTCTGGATAAAAGTGTCTGCTAAATGCAGCAAACGTAAACAATTAACCCTTTAACAGCATCAGCACTGCGTTCTGGATTTTTTTCAAAGCTCTTTTTTTCTCCAAGCAGCACAGGTGTGAGGGGGCTCTAGTCACATGCCATGGCATTAATGTTACAAACCTGAAAACACCTCCGAAATGTGTGAATTTAACTGGTAATGGTAATCCACAAGCAGAGCTCTGAGAGCCAGTTACCCAAGTCCACACACCATGAGCAGAAATTTGACAGAAATACCACAGACCCCAAAATGGGAAGTGGCTGAAGGCTGTGAACAGAATCAAGGTCATTTGACCTCAGAGGCGCATACCTGAGTTGCTGGAAACATGGAGCTTAATCAGTGAAAGAGAGTATTTTGACACTGAAATGTCACCGACACACTGCTGCCGCGGCCGCATGCCAAGTTTCTGTGCCTGTGACAATGTCGCCACTGTCACCAGCCGAGAGCATCTGAGGAAAATGGCATGGCCACGGCTTCACGTGGAACAACAGTCAGAACTGAAAGTACCAGCGAGGACACACTGGCCACACAGCACTCTGAGTGAAGGCCAGTTTAACAAAGACTCCAATCTAAAAAAGGCTTATCTCCTGGGCATGTGTTTGTTCTCACTATCACAGCAGCTGAGCCAGAGCTACGACTCTGAAAACATCCTATAAGGCAACATTTAGACGAGACTGATTGACTCAAAAGCACCGGGTGACATGCCTGAGAACAACTTACAAGGCACAGAGTGAGAAGCCAATCTCAAAAGGTATCAGAAATGACACCAATCTGCAAAAACATTAAAAACGCCTAATTAATATTGTGTAAGCGCCGGGCACGTCATCATAACAACTCTAACGTGTTGAGACATGGAGGTGTGCTGTGATATCTGACAAAATATAATAAAAACAGGTCATTTAAGTCCTGTAAGCTGTGAGACAGGGCCTCCATGGATTGGACGGCCTTTTCTGGTACTTAGGCTTGATGGGACTGAAATCTGGGGAATTTGGAGGCAAGAAACTTTTCATGAGGTTTCTCAAACCCTTCCTCAGCATTTTTTGCAGTTTCCTAAGGTGCATGGCCCTGCTCAAAAAGGCCCCTGCCATTCGGAAATGCTGCTGACATTAAGGGGTGAACTTGGTGTGGAATACGGTTTAAGAAGGTGGTTCATTTCAAAGTAACATCCAGAACACCAGAACTTCTCAGAACATTGCTCTGAGCACCACACTGCTTCTGCTGTCTTTGCCTTCCTGTTCTAGTGCTATTTCTTAGAACACCTGTGATTATTTTGCCAGTTCACTGGTTCTCCTTCTTTAGGACACTTTTGGTAGAGAATGACCGCTGCATACTGGTAACCTCCTTGTCAAAGCTCGTTAGATTCTTATTGGTGCCCATACTTCCTGCTTCCAACACACCAACAGACTGTTCACTTGTTGTGTCATATATCCCACACATTGATAGATGATATACGATAAATAAAATGTTTCTCAGGCTTTTATTTTTTATAGTTGCAGTGTTGAACTGAACAGCTTTGCCTTAGTTTATCAGAACTGCTGACAATATTTCTCCTCATTTCCAAAGTAATATATTGTTCTTTAAAGCATAATATTAAAGGAAATAACAAAAGAGAAAATATTTTTATAGAGAAAAATGTTTACAGAACTTGAATAATTCAAAGCAAACAAATCTCTTGTTCACTCTTCAATAAAATGTCAGTAATCACCTCTGACGCACTTCTAGTACTGTTTTACCATCTAACTGGTCTCACTGCGAGAGGAGAGTGTTGATTCCAGCAGGGTTTTTATACTTTTCCTCATTAAATAAGACGATGAATGTGTGCTTGTGCAGGAATTTAACAGACGCTGGCATGGAATGGTTGTCATACTCCAGAGATGCTGATTTAAAAATAAATTGCAACAGTCTTTTATTTTTTCCAGAGTTATATATATATTATATATGATAGTGTAACATTTACATGCAGTTAGTCTGTGATCTTTAAGTACTGACCATATCAAGATATATTTGTTATATAGTCATATTTCCCATATATTGTCACAATATATATAAATAATGGTACTTCCAGGTCTGGAATTAAAGACCTGCAGGTTTCTCCTCTCGCCAGGAGCCCACAGGAAGGACGAGGCAATGTTCAGGACCAGCCCTGGAGTCTCAGATATAAAGAGGTGTCAGGAGGTGTTTCTACTTACTGTGGTCCTGAAGTCCACTTTCTCTGAGGGCTGGAAGTCGGTGAGCGGCTGAAGAAGCGTCCAGACACCCATACGAGCCTCCCCTGGTCTACACTGGCTGGAGCTTCGAGAGCATTTCCCCAAGAAAGTGTGGAGAGAAGTGGTGGAACGGAGCTGAGGCAGCAGCCCGGGAGGAGGGACTGCTCTCACCCTGGCTGAGCTGCTCTGGCGCTGGGGGAGCGTCAGTCTGGAGCCTCGGTGTGACAGTAGCTCGGCTTCACCTGTGGACCAGTGGCAAGGAGAAGAGAGGAGCTCACACAGCCGAGCGCTGGACCTCCACACGGACCCACAACTTAGAGTGGAGCTGCTGGAGGAGGCGGAGATTCAGGATGACGCAAACACCACCTCCTTCTCCTCCTCTTTCTCCACCTTCTTGTTCTCGTTCTTCTTCTTCTCCTCTTTCTTCAGCTTCTTGTTCTCGTTCTCCCTCCTCCTCTTCTTTCTTTCCTTTGTTTCTCCTTCTCTTTCACCTTCTTCTGTCTCTCCTTTATTTTACATAATTCTTGTGAATCTTCTTAATCAGAATATTTTGGTCCTTTCTCGTTGTTGTTGTTGTTCTTCATCACTTTCTTCTTTCTCTTTTTTATTTTACATCACTCTTGTTAATCTTCTTCATTGTTTTTTCTTCTGTATCGTTCTTCTTTAATCATAATATTTTTCATATTGTTTGGGTTGTTCGTGGTCCTTTCTCCTTTTTGTTCTTGTTCTCCTTCTTCTGCTTTCTTGTTTTTCATAATTAACATCCCTTTCAATGTTCATTTTCTTTTTCATAATATTTTTCTTATCTTAATTATTCTTCCTCATTTTACATCATTCTCCCTTTCCTCCTCCTTCTTCTGAATCAGTCGTTGTCATTTTACATCATCATTCTTTTCATAATCTTCATTTTCTATTCTTCTTAATTGTTTGTTCTTCTTCTAATCATATATGCTGCTCAAAAAATAAAGGGAACACTTAAACGACACAAGGCAACACTGATTGTCACTGAGAGAGTCTAGGCTGTGAATCAGTGTTGCCTCCGAAGTGTACAGTTTGATTTCACAGACGTGTGACTGACTTTAAGCTACATTGTGTCGTTTAAGTGTTCCCTTTATTTTTTGGAGCAGTATATTTTATTCTTTACATGTTCTTTTCTACTTTTGTCATCTGCTTCTTCTTCATTATCATTCTTCCTCAATTTACATCATTATTGTTCTTTTTAATCATAAACGTATTTTCTTGAACATGTTCTTTGTTTCTGCTATTTCTTTTTATTCTTCTTCTTCTTTTTGTTCATTTTACATCATTATCAGTCTTTTAATCCTCTGCATTAATCATCTTCATTGTCTTTTTCTTCTTCCCATCTTTTGTTTTTCTTCTTGTTTTTTTTCTTTATCATGTTCTTTGTGATCCTTTCATTTCCTCCTCTGTCTTCTTCTATATTATTACAACCATCTTTTTTTAAATTTTTTATTATATTTTATTATCTTTGTCATCATTTTTACTGTTATAATCCTCACTGCTACCACTGTCTTTTTTTATTTTTTATCATTATCAGCCTTCTTTTCTTAAAATCACACACACACACACACACACACACACACACACACACACACACACACACACACACACACACACACACATTAACATATTAATATGATCATACATTTAATAAATATTATAAGCTACATTCCCAAACATGCATCACACCTGCTCCCAGTATTATCATATACATATGTTTTTGAATTTTCTACTGAATTTTAAAGAACTGAAGGCTGATTCATTCATAAACCGGAGGCTGCAAGACGAATATATGAATAATTTTATGAATATGACTATGTATGAATGATAGGACTATAGGACTATATGAATTATGTAACACTCTTTTACAAGAAACGTCAGTTCAGCCAGATCTCAAAACAACAGTGATGGATGACAGAGAAGATGTTTCTTGACTTCTGGCAGCACAGAATTGGTTCAGTGTGAATTATAATCATGAAGCAACAAAAGGTTCCTTTAATGGAAAAATGTGGGAAAAAAACCCCCAGACAGTTAGATCCATATGAAAGCTGTTTGATGTTGAACTCACAAATGATTTAGATATGGTTATGGATAATGCATTTGCAGTGTAGGCAATAGCACTGATGGATGGATGGATGGATGGATGGATGGATGGATGGATGGATGGATGGATGGATGGATGGATGGATGGATGGA
>JBBPCW010292733.1:0-10324 GCA_037974425.1 Phenacogrammus interruptus
ACACACACACACACACACACACACACACACACACACACACACACACACACACATATATACATGAAAGAGAGAGATAAACAGATAGTGAGAGAGAGAGAATTGTAATTGATTGTAAAAATATGAAACAAAAAAAGAGCAGAAAAAGGCAAAAAGGGTTAACGAGTTCACTGATCTTACACGATTCGTCCGCTGACGGATTCTGTAATTGGTTGGATGTCAGTGACATTCCTGAAATGAAGGGAATCATGAAGACGTGGAGACTCGCCTCTCTGACTCAGTTCCTCATCAGTGTGACGACTCAATAAGGCTGATTAATACAGTAAAGTCAGTCCAATTATAAGTCAGCGATAGTGCGGAGCGTAATCCCCGCTGCTTCGCTCGGCATTAAAATGATGCTTGTAATGAATTTGGGATCTGGGCTCTGAGCTGATGAGGAGATTACAGAGTGAGAGTGGCTCCTCGGTTCGTCTCAACGTCTGAATGGAGCAGGAAAAGTTTCTCTCTCTGCTTTCCTCTCTGTGTGAGAAAAACAGCTTGGAGCTTCAGATTTGGACCTTTTATATAAGAGGTTGTGTTTACGCTAAAAAAAAAAAAGATTATTTCAGTAATTAATTTTTTCCAATAATAAACTAAAAGACCAGAAGGATGGATGGCATCGAATGTATCCTGTAATGTTGCTTCATATTCAACTGTGCAAAAAACTCTGCGAAAATAAGATTAATAGAACTAAACATACTGCATGAAACAAAAAGACTGAATGAACTTTTGTGTTTTTGAGTTTATGTTCAGTTTATCAAAGTGGTCCCTGTGAAAGTCAAGTATTACTTGAGGTGGTGGTGGCCTAGTGGTAGGATACTTGCCTCTAGACCAAGAGGTCATAGGTTCGAATCCTACCTTCAGCACCACCACTGGGTCCTTAACCCCAAGTTGCTCCAAAGAGACTGTCCCCTGTAGGTAGGGAATGGAAGTCGCTTTGGATAAAAGCGTCTGATAAATGCCGTAAATGTAAATGTACTTGGAGTTTCCATCAGAAACCTGGTTTGACTCACTCAGTCTTTCATTAAATTAAATCATGAGCTGCTGATAAAGTTTCACAAATCCCAACAGTGGCTGGAGGAATCTGGAATCGAACCTGTGTTCTCCTCACCAGCTCACACAATATCAAAAACAAAACAGATCTTGATACTTTTTGCTGCTTCCTTGTTGCCATTTATTCTAATGTTAATTTTGCAAAAAGACACAGGTTCAAGTGTTTCCAGATGATCAGGTGGTGATTATCAGGTTTTCTCCAGGCAGCGATGAGAGGAGGCGCAGATCCAGAATTCCATTCCTAACTTATATTCAAGAACACAAAAACGACGTGAGTGCCTAACAACCAAAACACAAAGCACAAGAGTTCGCCATTGTGTCTCTTAATGTTTTGGACTTTTATTTTGAAAAGGATTGATGGGGTTTATTCTTATTAGTCACAGCTGGGTTTAGCTAGGTTTAAGTGCTTGTGTCTGTTCTTTGGTTTTGTTTTCTAGATATTTAAAGGGTTTGTGTTCATGGTTGTGTGTCAGTCCACCGTCATTTTGGGGACAAGTTTCAGTAGAAAGTTTATTAGCTTTAGGGACTTGAGCCTGTTTGTTTTGGTACATGATAAATAAAAGCAAAAGTATGAACACCTGCACCTGCGCCCTGAAGTGACACAACCAATAGAAACTAAACATCACTTTCACATAAACATCTGTGAGCTGTACCTAATACACAACTGATAAGCCAATGTACACAGACTATTTCAACATAAAAGTCCCTCATATAAACAGAATAGGACCAGGGATATGACAGTGATCAGTTGATGCTGAATGCTAAACTCCTTTATATAGGCTCCTTTTATGCACTTTGCAACCGGTCACAGTAAAACCTTTGTTCCCATTTCTTCCATTTATTGTCAAAATTAAAATAGATTGACAGATTTTTTTTTAACCAGCCAGTTTTTTGTACCAACAATGTGATTTGAAGCAAAATACAATGAAGTGAGGGGATTCTAGACCCTTGCACAGTATGTTGTGGGGACAAATGTAAAGAGGGTTTTAATGGCCATCAGACAGTGGGAAATTGTTCATTTATTCTAAAGGACTCTCAAGTAGGCAGAGGACTGACGTGTTGTTAATTACTATATTATAATGGACCACAGGCACAGCAATTTACAGAGATCACACACACACAGACAAACACACACACACATACACAAACAAAGATCAAATTATCCTAACTTAACTAGCCTGATTCCTTGCTTATACTCAGCCATGCATGAACCACATAAACAAATAAACAACAGCTCAAAAGCACAAGCATTGACACAACATCGTTCCAGAGCCTGAAGTCAGCCGTACCCTGGCTAATTGAGCAGCCTTTTGTATTTGTTTCCCTCCTTTTCCTTCTAACATGCTTATTTTCCCAATGCTCTAATACTCAACCACCTTTGATCTCCAAAGCTGCACGAACGCAGGGTGACGTAGCTGGATTTAAAGTGATAGTTGGTCAAAAATGCTGAATTTAACACTCAGAGTATTATTAAAAGTGCATAGCGGACAACCTTTGACTGGTAGAATATGTATTTTCAAAAATGTGAACAAAGGACATGAAATCCCTTGGAGTGTAAGAGCCAACTCTAAATTCTATGCTTGATTTGTCCACCCTCTCCAGCCAGAGCGTCTACAGTGTGTAGGCTGAACTGTAGCTGCATGCTGCCCGTATGCACAACTAAATATACCCTGAGGGGGATTAGTGTTTGAGATGTTTAATACGGATTTACTACAATCAGACGATGTTCCTGAAAGTCAGCTCAGTCCTGTTTATATGTTGTTTTCTCTCTCTGAGCTTTTCCAGCACTTTGAACGTTGCTAAGTCAAAGCACGAGGACTCTGTCAGCATCTTCAAAGTAAATGTTCTGGGACAAACACAGTCCTGCACAAAATTTGTAGTCATTTCTAAGAAAGCGCATGTGTTTTTGCCTTCAAAAGCACTTTACAACATTAAAACAAACACAAACAAACAGAAATACGGTGAAACATAAGAACACTTGGGTGTTTTCAATCCACTTATGAACACGCTTGTTAGAAGAAAAAGGTTTGGCTCCTGATCTTCTCTGTGCCCTCCAGGCCACGTGTTCAGGTCCATCAGCGGCCTCTGATTTAATGTAATGGAGGACTGATTAGATAAACCAAATCTTGGATGGGAACTGTCAATACTGGTCCTCCTCCAGGAGAGCGCGGGAAATGGCTAAGCTAACAAACACACAGAAAAAACTGCTCATCTGTGGGGTTTTTTCAATATAGACTGTATAGATAAAAGCTTTAACTTGTTTCCTCAGGGGTATTTACTCTATATGGACAAAAGTATTGGGACTCCTGACCATTACACAAACAGAGATTTTAATTACACTGCATTCAAATACATAGACTTAGTTGGTCCTCCCTTTGCAGCTTGAACAGCATTCACTCTTCTTGGCTTTCCACAAGATTTTGGGATTTTGTGCCCATTCATTCTGTAGAACATTTATAAGGTCAGACAGTGATGTTGGACAAGAAAGTCTGGTTCACAATCTCTGTTCCAGTTCATCCTGAAGGTGTTGGACGGAGTTGAGGTCAGGGCTCTTTCAGTGTATATACTTTTACAGTATTTTATATTTGTCTAATAAAAATACTATTTTCTTTCTGTCAAGCTGTCATATACTTTGCATCTCCTGAGTATATTCAATTAAACAAATGGGAACAAATGTTTTACTGTAACAGGCTATAAAGTGCCTAAAGATACAAAGCGCTTAGATAAAGGAGCTCCAACCAATCAGCATTCAGCACCACCAGTATACTGATCACTGCCTGATCTCCTGGATTCATCTGCACCTGTTCCTTCACTGGTTCAGTACTTAAGTTAGATGTTTCAGAGAATTCTTTTGTTTTCTATACGAGTATTCATTAGTGTTATAAAAATAACTACATAATAATGTCAATACAGTGAGGTGATTCCTCACTGCAGATCAAATGTACTGCAAAACAAGAAATGAATGGAACCCTCCTCCTTGCATTTGGCGGCTGAAGTTAACATGATCACTGAGCAGAAGACGAGCAAATCAACACTCACCCCATCTCAGGGATTACTCCTGGAGGTTGTCAGTTTGGAAACTCCAACTTTTTCAGGTAAAACAGAGTTCAAGCAAGATATCAAGAGTGAGAGCAAAACTTCTGACACTTTACTGTAGCCTGAAGAATGAAAAAAAAAAGCAGTGCTATAACATCACACCTGGGATTAGTAGCGAGGCGCAGGATTCCATTTGTAGGATTTTGGATTTTATTAACAGACACAAACTCAAAGGACAAAATAACATAACGAAGGAACAAGGGCCAAAACACAGAGAAACAAACTACAGGCAACATGGAGGATGGGGAGGTTGGACTGACCTAAAGGCAATAATCATTGGAGCCTACATACAGAAACAAATCGGGCATGAACCAGTCAACAAAGACAATTACTTAAAGGTCCCATGACATGAAAATTTCACTTTATGAGATTTTTTAATATTAATACGAGTTCCCCTAGCCTGCCTATGGTCCTGCAGTGGCTAGAAATGGTGATAGGTGTAAAGAGTGCTTTGATCATTCTGCTCCAGAAAAGGACAGCTCAAATGGCCCGATCTGGAATTTGGCCCCGTATGACTGTGCTATGTGCGAGAGACCACGTTTTCATGTAGAAACATAATGGCTTGTACTTTAGTACTTTAGTTCCTTCATGTGAGTCTCTGACGAACCAGTACAGAGCTGGTCTTGCAGAACGGCTGAAAATTACGTCTGGATCAGTTCCAACTCTCCTTGGCTCAGCTACAAACCTCAGACAACGTAACGCTGTATAATTTTGTTGCTTTGCTGCATATGGTTACCTGCTTTTTACCCTTACAAAGTGGCTAAAACACTAGCTCTGCAGCTAACAGCCCAGTTAGCACACTACTGTCGCAAATGTAAAGGTAGAGAGCATCAGGTATGTGTGTGAGTGGTGTGTGAATACACATATTAACTAGAGTGTTGTACTTCTTTGTTATTTGGACATTGCTGCTGTTAGTGTTATGGCGCGCACAATATCTGTATTTGAGTGATCACCTCTGCAAACCAGCTATAGGCACTGATGTCAACTGCTTGGCTATCAAAGAAATGTCTCAAATCTTACTACAGACGAATACAACTGTCTTTTACCAGCTACGTGACCGCAGGAGCCGTTTCTATACACTGTAAACATTAGCGCATGGTACCGTGGCTGCAAGCTGGCCCCTCACACACACTTCACCTTCTCTACTTCTCACCCTACCCCTCTCCTCAACGTTATCATTTAAAGCTTCCTCGGGAAATCTCACTGTGGGAGTAGCTGTAATTCTGCTAGAAGGCTGAATTTCAGAAAGAGAATTTCAGATACAGTATTAGGGGGCCACTAAGAAATATATAAAAGCCTAAAATATCAGCATGTCGTGGGACCTTTAAACTCAAATGCAGGGTAGCCGACAGAAAATGTGAACACCAACCAGAGTGTTTCAAAATAAAAGTCCCACATATTAAACTGAAACACTGGTAGCAGCCGGGAGCGTCATATTTAACGTTCGAACCATTCAACGAAAACAACAAACAATCATAATATGTATGGCTGAGTTTTGATTGCTTGATTATAATCAATTAATCAATTTCAACATTTAACATATTAAAATGTACCCCCTCAATAAGTGGGTTTAGTGATTCATTCCAAATCTGAGTGATAAACAGGGAATCAGCAGGCCATTATAAAGCTGTGCTTTCTAGTCTGAGCTTCATAAACAAGGGGGCACTATTAGCAAGTCTCATATGACTCCCAGTTCCAGAAAGAGGGTTCAGAACTACTGTTTGTAGAAGTTGAAGTTGAAGTTTATTGTCATATGTACAGATGTACATATGTACAATGTACAGAGTACATCTCTAATGGATCTAATTTGCTAAAGTTGTTTTAGGCTTTGTATTCACATTCATCACCATTTTGTGGCCTGTATGAGTCAGTTAAACAGGTTTCTGTGTGTGTTCTACTTTAGCTGAACTGACTAAATGAGTGGCTGAGGATGGGCTCAATCTCAGAAATGGACCTTGATAAATGTTGGGTTCTACAACCAAGTATGGACCCTTCAGCTCCATGAATATAGAATGTTCTTTATTTCTGGGTTTTTTTTATTATCTTTGATGTACATTTTATACTCATAATTACAGTACTTAGTGTAATTACAGCTAATCACTCTTTCATTTCCAATCAAATTATAACAAAGCACATCATAACAGATCTTCTCTTTTACTGACAAACACTAATTTATTTTTTTTCTGCACAGTTTCATTGACGATAACAATTAGACTTGAAAAATTTGTATTAAATTGTAATGGTTTAGTGCTGCCTGTGACTGTTATAAATGCAATTATGTTTTAAATGCAACTTACATTTTGAGATATGGAAGTGGAAAAAGATCTATGAGCTCCACAAATAATCTATAAACTGTAATTAATTAAAAATTAATTAAGTTTTAAAAAGATTTAGATTTACTTTTTAAAATATTTAGGTAAGATGATCCATTTTCTTATACAAGCAACCCACAAACGTGCAGCATTAATGCATAATCAGTAATCATAATTAGTGACAAAAAAGTGAGACCACAATGTGGAAGAATATATATCATCCTGATAATACAATGGTATATATTTTATATATTTTATGTTCATGTATTCCTGAAGTAATTCTCTAACGAATCTCTGATTGACAGATCTACATATGTTTTTGAATCTTAGTGTATCTCAGTCAGTTCTAGATCCATCATTGGATAGAGTCTTAGTATAAACAGGTTTAAGTCAGATCTAGATATGTTACCGACTGTCTAGGCAGATTTCAGTTAGTTCTAAATACATTACAGATTGTAGAGCCATAGTGTAAGCAGGTTTCAGTCAGTTCTAGATACATTAAAGACTGGAGAGCCATAGTGTAGGTAGGTTTCAGTCAGTTCAAGATACATTAGAGACTGGAGAGCCATAGTGTAGACAGGTTTCAGTCAGTTCTAGATACAATAGAGACTGTAAAGCCAAAAAGTGCACTTGTTTACAATGTATGCCATTATGTAGTGAATCAACCATTTTGTAGTGTTTATTTTGTAGAAATTCTGTCAATTTCACCCAGTAGTTAGTGCACTACAAAATCACTGCACGACTTGCCAAGATCTAGTGTCCAGACACTGTACACTACATGAATACACATACTATCATGCACAGTGGTTTTCTTTTACTGTGCCCTACACAGTGAACAAGTGCAATTTTCAGACTTACTCTACACTACTGTTATCCCGCGAAAGTCAAGAAGGGAAGGAGGAGAGACAAGGGGAATTTCAGCCACACTTGTATATGTATATCCTATATAGAATAATAGTATAATATAGTATAAGTATGTTTCAGTCAGATCTAAATCAGAGATGGGGACTCGAGTCGCACTTAAGTCGCACAAAGAAAGACTTGACATTAGACTTGCCCTTAACAACATGAGACTTGACTTGGACTTGGACTGTAGAGCCATAGTATAAGTAGGTTTCAGACAGTTCTAGATCAGAGATGGGGACTCAGTCAGTTAGTTCTAGATCACGCGACAAAAGGCTGAGAAATGTATTTCTGACCACAGTGTAAAGCAGAAAATATCATCAACCAGGAAATATATTTTAATTACAGACATTTCTGAGATGAATTTCAGATGAATCTGTGAATAAAAGTTCTTAACTGGTTCTTTGGTTTCATTCTTAAACTAATAGAAATGTGTTTATTTCAGTGTCTTTGATCACCACTTGCATCTCACTGGATTTAAAGTAGTAACTTTCATGAATGTTTAGCTCCGCCTACTCTCACACCAGTCACATTGTGTCATATATCACTGAGAAGCTTGTTCCCTGTAGAACCTCACCAGAACACTCAAGCATCTCCATCTCCTCCATTCTGATGACCGCCATTTTGAGGCAGCTCTGAGGCCTGTTCCTCTACATTCAGAACCAAAACATCTCGTCTTCTACAACACCTGCTCTCATCACACCTCACACCTAATTTTCTCTCTAGCACATCTCCTCATCACCAAATACACATTTTAATTCTAACACTGCATTTTTGGATTTTAAAAATATGCAAATGAGTGCATATTTAAGTAGTTAATATCTAAATGTCTTTTACAGACTGTCTGTAGAAAAGAAGGCAACCAGGAGAAGGTTCACTCTGAAATCTCTCAGTGAAATTGCTCAGTGTTAAAACGACCCCCCATGTAGCTACTGCAGTACCCCCTCCCTCCTCCTCGCTGTCTGGACAGATTCCCTCATTAACCTCAGTTTCCTCTCTTTCTCTTTCTCTTTTCTATTGCTCCACTCCTCCATTCTGTTCTTTACCTTTTGCTCATTCCTGGAGCCATTGATTTGGTGACCGTCTGGGTCAAGGGCTTCAGTCAATGACATTTTATGTACTGTTTGGTGTGTGTGTGTGTGTATGTGTGTGTGTTTGTGTGTGTTTGTGTGTGTGTGTGTGTGTGTGTGCGTGTGTGTTTGCGTGTGTGTGAGTGTCAGTTTGTGTGTTTCCCTGTGGTGTGTGTTGTAAATTTAAATGTCAGGGTAAAAACTTTTGTGTTGAATTGTAAAAATGCTCTCTCTCTCTCTCTCTCTCTCTCTCTCTCTCTCTCTCTCTCTCTCTCCACACACAAACACACACACACACACACACACACACACACACACACACGCGTTCTAGATAAGTCACTGACTGTAGAGCTGTAGAATAAGCAAGTTTCAGCTACGCCTATAGAACCTTAGAGTTTGCAGGTTTCAGTCAATTCAGTCAAGGCTAGCTGCTAGCGTTATCATAGAAAATATTATATATACACTATATGGATAAATGCATTGAGCCACACCTCTTAATTATTGAATTCAGGTGGCCTCTTACATCCAGTGAAGAACAATATTAATGCTAACTTTGTAGACACAGTTTGGGGAAGAACCTTTTCTATTCCAGGATGACTGTGCTCCAGTGCACAAAGCAAGGTCCCTGTTGCTGTAATGGTCAGGTGGCCCAATACTTTTGTCCAAAATAGTGCCCACACAAACACACGCACGCACGCACGCACACACACACACACACACACACACAAACGCACGCACGCACGCACACACACACACACACACATGAGTGTGTCTGAATTAATAGGAAGTGACAGCATGCTTTATGGTCTTGTACCTGCTCAGGGTGAGTGAAGAGCAGCTCTTGTTTGGTTGGTCAGACCTCAGCTTGGTCACTCAGGGCTGAAGAAGTGGAGCAGAAAACCATGTAGAGTCACAGGGGAGCGTCCACTTAAATCATTTACAGCTGGGTGAGTGACCTGCACAGCACGGCTCTAATCACAACACAGAGTCCGCTCCACTGTTTACACTCCCACACTAATCACTCAACTCAGGACGAGCAGCGTCCCGCACAGCTGGGCCTCACACACTCAGTCAAAACACACACTCGCTCTGTCTCCCACCATCCTCTGCCTGTGAGTGTTATAACCACAATTATGTTTAAATTAAGGACAGCTTGAGATTCAGATGTTTGTTCCCTAAAACAACATCAATAAACTGTAAATGCATTAGTGGTGGAGAACACCTGCTGCTATTTGTGAAAATGGTTTTAAAGTATTTAAGTAAGATTAACTATTTTCTTATGAAAGTAATCCACAACTCATGCAGTACAAAGGTGGCATGAGTGGGAATGTAATCTGTTATCATGATTAGACTAAATGAGTAGAAATGGACCAATTTACAATGTGTAGAACAAAAATATCATCCGGATAATCCTAAACAGGGTCATTTATTGCTATACATTTCTGAAGTAAATCTGTTAAATGCATGTTTCACTGTTTTTGTTCCTTTTGGAATTTAGGGTGGTACCACAATACTGCGTGCTGATTGGTTGGAGAGCTAAGCAGCTCGTTGGCTGTTGGTGCTCACTGATGTCATAAATGTACTCCCGTAACTGGACATGATGTGTTTAAAATATTACAAATCTACATTTGATGTGATATGTCATGCTGTTTTATGTTGAACAAACAAATGCATTTGTGTGTATAAAACAATAAAGTCACAAATTGTAGGTTTATAATTTTAGATTAATAAAAGAATTCTGGCCGCAGCCACATATCTTGGTATATCTGTGCATATGTGTGTGCCTGTGTGTGTGTGTGTGTGTGTGTGTGTGTGTGTGTGTGTGTGTGTGTGTGTGTGTGTGTGTGTGTGTGT
>JBBPCW010292772.1:0-10319 GCA_037974425.1 Phenacogrammus interruptus
TGTAGAGTAGAGTAGTTAGTTTGTCTATGTTTCTGTTTACGAATCCTTTACTTTTTTCTAGGTTCTGGAGCCACAGTGATGAGTAAACACACACAGGTTTGTTCAGCTACATGGTGTTACAGTACATCATTCTTCCCAATGGTTTACACCCCCCCCAGGTCCTTGCCTGCCATGCACATGTGGAGGCAAACCAGTCACAGGAGTCCTAGCACGTTCCCATAGGTAAGCATTTCTCACACAGTCTGATTACAGCACCGCAGGTAAATAAATGTCAGTGTTTTGTATGCAAAACCACAGGCAAGTAAAATACACAGAACTCTTTCACAACACTACCATACCCTGCCTTAAAGGAGAGAAAAGAAGCAATGGAGTGGAGTGATAACCTCAAGGGGGAAGAAGAATGTTATCCCAAAGAAACTCAAACCAAAATAACAGAAGAACAATCTAAGGCTTGGCCTACTACTGCCAACCATCAGCCAAGACAAAAAAAATAACCCATAAAGAACCCAGATAAACCATGATTGACATTACTGACCGGGAGTAGAAAGAAAAACATCTATAACCAATCATCTCTCAGCCAGAGGACCATGGCATACTTTTCTTCGCTGGCTTTGCTGAGCACAGTCACGCTGGATCTTGAAACCTCGGATCCTTTTCCCACATAACAGCAGCTACCGGATAAGAACCAAGGCTCAATCACGCAGCATCTTCTTAGTGGTACACTGGGACCCCACACCCAGTTTGACCCAAAAGGCAATCCCGCTGCTCTCAGACAGAACTGACGTCCCTTTCTAAGGCTTGATGTGGCTGGGTCTCCGCTCCCTCACTTCCACCACCATGCCTTCACCAGGCCTCCTCCATTTCCAGTAGAATGGTCTCACTCTCCAACGGTCTTCACTCCTCCAAGGGTCTCCAAGCCGCCAACAAAGGGATCTACAATCACAGGGAATGAAGAGCCAATGGCCACTATGTGGCTTGGTCTGTCCACTACTGGCAACATCAAGTCTACTCAACTGGCCACCCAAAAATATTTCCCTCTTCAAACTGGAGGGAAAAAGCAATTTACCACCCAACTGTCCATACCAAGTCCCATGTAAAAAGAAAGGGAATCTTAAATAGGCCCCTGTTTTTCCCATGGAAGAATGCAGGCTGGCAGACAGGAATCCATGCTGTGCAGACTTTATTTCCAAATCATGCGGAAACAGAACAAGGCATTCAAGGT
Organism: Phenacogrammus interruptus; assembly: GCA_037974425.1. Classification (NCBI taxonomy): domain Eukaryota; kingdom Metazoa; phylum Chordata; class Actinopteri; order Characiformes; family Alestidae; genus Phenacogrammus; species Phenacogrammus interruptus. Next base: position 1,223 of record JBBPCW010292772.1, read on the forward strand.
GCTAAGGGTGATGGACTGGCCCAGAATGGCAAACAAACAGAACTTATATACCCACAGAAATCAGGGAAACAAACGCAAAACAGGTGGGACCAGAAACAGGCAGGGAGAAACAGAACGGATATCAAAATAAAAGTCACCAAAACACAGAACACAAACAAGACCAAAAAACAGAAAAGCAGTGGCCTCTAGCGACCCAACCGTCACAGCCCCCTGACTTCCTTATTTAATTTCTGCCAACTAATAGATTGCTACCAATATGTCAGAAAATGAAAAAGAGAAGAAAAACATCTTCTTGACATTGTGGGACACACTACGAAGTCTACATTAAATACAATCCTGAACGGCTGCTGACCAGTTTGGTCACTTCCCTGCTCAAACACACCTGGTTTAATTCAACTGTTAAGTCCCAAGTGTGTTGGAGGAGGGGAATCACCAAACACTGTTCCTCCAGAACCAGATTTGGCCAGATGACACAGTTCATACTTTTCCAGACTATTTTTCAAAAAAGTTTGATATTTCTCTTTTTCACAATATGACCCTTTTAAAAGAACACAAATTCTTTCAAAAATTGTTTTGCTGGGCTGTAATGCTTTGTGTCTGTCAGTCATTGGGGATATGAAGGCCCTATGTTTGATGTTTATAGTGGCAGAGAGGATGGGGCTCTTCATGGCTTCCATTTGTCTTACTGACACTAATGCAGGATTAAAAGAGGCCCAGAATGCACCTAACCGGTAACTTTACTGGCCATCTGAGACTCCAGACACTCCAAGAGCAGTCACACCCAGCCTGCTAAAGCCCAGTGGGAGCTGCTCCTCCACTGCTGGTGATACTGCAGATTCAAATCTCTGGTAATGTTGTTATTTTATCATCTCAGCTATAAATCATCCTGTGGTTGCTTTGGCATTCAGTCCCGAGGGCATGCCCGGAACCTTGTGCACGGCTAAGTGAAGTTCATTCTGAAAAATAAAGGTTCCAAAATGGTTCTTGTTTTAGATGTATGGTGCTGTGAAAAACCTTCACATTAAGTGGAGGTTCTGTAAACTATAAAAATGTTCTTCAATGTTCTTCATCTCATTTACAAAAATGATTATTCTGACCAGTTTATGACATCCACTGAATCTTCAGCACTTCTGGACTGGAATCAGCCTATCCTCTTCATTACAAAAAGTGAGACTGATCACAGTCACTATGAGATATTTCACAGCTGTGTCACAGGATTGACTCTGGGAGGGACAGGAATGAGTATGGTGACAAACTTGGAGCATATTTTGGACAGTCTATACTATACACAGTCTACAGAATTAAGGTCCAATAAGGGTTCCTTATTTGGGGGCGCTGTTCTAAGATAACAATTTAATTATTACTGAAGCTTTACACATACTTGATTTTTGAAACTGTATCCATTTAATGTTTCTTATTACTTACTAAACCCAAAAACTAAAGGAAATCAGATATCTATAATGACAAAATACAAATATTCATAATTTTGTTTTATCTATTTGATGTTTAAATATGCTCTATTAGAACCTCATATGTAGTTTATAGGGAAGTCAAACTGCATGTAAAATACATATTAAATATTTTTGCCACATATAAGCAGATTGTGGTATGTGCACATGAGATTTGTTTCTGGCAGTAAAGTTTTGGTATAAGACTTCCTATTTTCCCCTTTGGTGGGGGCAACTTTCCACAGGATTTTAGAATCTGAAGGAATTTGTGCCCATTCAGTCAAAGGAGAATGTGTTGGGTTTCACTGAATGTGGAGAATCTTGGTTTTATTGACTTTTCAGCCACATACGCACAGTACACAGTGAAATGAGGCAATGTTCCTTCAGTACCACAATAACGTTCACCAAGTGTTCTTGTGGGCAGCTTTCTCCTTGCACCAAAAAAACTCAAATTCATCATTCAGCATACAAGAAGAGAACACATTTCCTCTCCAATATTTTCCGATATTTAGCATTGTGCATAACATTGCACTTAGGATTGTGTGCAGTTGGTCTTGAAACTAATTGTCAAGGTGGAGGTCAGAATGAGAGGTGAAATGTGCCCACTCTGTAGCGTGGTGGAAGAGCTTAAACGTGAGAGACACGGAGAAGCCGGTAAGCCACGCAGTTACTCTCAGAATGCTCCCAGAGGAGTTAGAGTTCACACCAAGATGAACCCGCGTTCTGAACACGCACACAGACAGATATATAAAGTGACTCCAAGGAGTCAGAATACCCACGGTACCAGAGATAGGATCAGGAGTTGAGGTGATGAGACACGCAGGCATGAAGCTTGGAACTTCAATGTCAGTGTGCAGAATAACACTTACTTCCTGTTTATATACCTGGCGTGAGTCAACTCCGGTGCCTTGTGACGTCACGGAATCAGGTGCGTGTGACACTAATTTCTTGATTTTCCCACTGCTTTGTGGTCTACCAGTCCATGTTTAATTTGTTTTTGCTTATTAAAAAAACTTACTTTCACTTATTTAAAGGGACAGAGCTAGCAGGGCAGAAATTTAACATGAGGAGGTATTGAAATTGGGTGTGGCTGAAATTCAAACATACTTACAGTAAACCTAAATGAACTCTAGTGTTTTTGTAAATTGTCAGTCATGAATTTCACACCCGCTCCCCACAATGTTGCTTTGGAAATTGTCTCAAATATGTGGCTGAACTTTATTTTACGGAATGTGGGTCATCATAAAGGTGAATAAAAGGCCTCTTTTGAGTTCTGATATGTTCTTCTTCTGCACTGCCAGCAGCTGAGCGATCGTTCAGCAGCCTCTTTACGGCTGGCTGAAGCAACTTCGGCTCTGTTGGTTTCTCCCAGACAGACAGATGTCATTGCAGCTGCCAGAGGATCCCAAGGCTGCTCAGTCAAACAGGAAATTCTGACACTCTGCCACAGTGATAAACCAGCTTCTCCCCTGTGATATACACCGGAGTGCGAAAATATTACAAAAAGAATAAAAGTCAGGAAGAGATCAAAATGGAGCGAAGTCACATGTAAGACTTCAGAGAACCAGTTTTTCAGCTTGAACGCGTTACGCAGCACAGAGCCACTGAGGGAGCCCTGAGAGAGCAAGAACTAAGAATGATTTGACTCTGACGCAAAAATCCAAAAAATCCATCCGGTCCTCACCACACCGGTTTCTTCTGGATTCACCAGGCATGACCATATTGATGAAATTTCTGGCCTGCCCCTCTCTCTCTCTCTCACTTGCTCTCAGCCTGCATAATAGAACACAGACGATCAAAAGTGGGGAAGAAAGCTTAGAATTTCTTATTAGCATAACAGAACTGAAATGTGTGGAACAGAAATATCTCTTTCATGTCACTTAATAATTGCCCATCATTAAATTTTCAAAATCTCAGTTATCCATCATGATTCTCTAAAGGATCTAGAATAGTGCACTTAATCTATGTCAGTGTACTGTTTTCTAATATCACTTTACAGTCTTTAGGGAATGACTAAGGGGAGAGCATACTGAGGGGGATTATGTGCATATATCTTCCAACAATGAGAAAGAAAGGAAACACAAATACAGGCATTCTGCAGTGTTTAAAAATTGGCAAATGGTTGTTACTTGTGATTTTACAGTTATTATATTTAGCTTGATAGTCAAATACTTCATGGTCAGCAATATTAACTGATGAAGGAATCATCATTTTTATGTCAGTGACAAAAAATGTTTTAATTCAGAACTATACTGAGGATGATAAGATAAAACAGATGGATAACAACTCCAACAGATTTTTGTGTCAAAATATACTTTTGTTCAGCAGCAACTTGTTATTACAGCAAGAAAATGTAAATTATCTGCTATAGTTATGTGCATTGCTAAAATAGCTAGAGAAAGCTTTGCCATATTATAGCTTTTTTGAAAAATATTAGTAGAAATAATATGTACAAAAAATATTTGAAGCAAACTACACCTAAGGCTTCTTTCTTTTTCAGGTTCAGGTGTTGCAGCTTTCCTTCCTGGTATATATACCCCTGTGTTGCTGTAATATCTCATGTGTTTGTAAAGCCCCCAGATTGTCTAGGGTTTCACTTTACCCTCCGATCCTGGGTAATGTATGTTTAATATACTGGACTTCGAGCTTACATCCAGAATTGACCCATCCCTGACTGTCTTAAACATAAAGTAAACATGAGAACAATGCATACCTAAACAAAACCATAAATAAGATTGAAATTTAAAAGACGTTTTTCAGCAGTGTGCCAGTCTATATGCCTAAGAAAGTTGGAATGGATTTCTGTACTTTAGAAGCATAACAGAAAGAGGCCTCTCAAAGTTCCTTATATCCAGTGTGCCTGCAGATCTAAGAGCACATGTTGGAACATAAACAAGCGGATTTTGTAGCTGTAAGGCTGTTTAGAACTTTAAAGGCAAGTAACTGAACTTTAAAATCAGCCCTGAAACCAATACATGTTCTCTTAGAATGGGGGTGATATGAGCTCTTTCTCCTGTTTCTGTTTTTCTGAGTTTTTCTTTTTTTAAAATTTAGATCCTTAATTCATTCAGAAACATCTGATTGACCTGTTATAGATTCTTGTTTTCAAGTGGGAACGAAAATGTGCGCAGCTGTGAATTTTGATTTCATGTTTCTTAAGGAAGTTGCACATCATGTCCAATGGAAAATGTAAAGGTCCCAAAACAGAACCCTGTGGGATACCATAAGAAAACATTAACATTTTGTAATAAATTCTTTTCCAGAAACTGTTTATTAAATTTAATATACTCCATTCTTAAGCTACTCCTGATGATGAGTTCTCAATACAGACAGTAAAAGTCAGATGCATTGTAGATGTATTTGGCCTCCTTTTTCACTGGGAGCATGGTATGACCTATTCATGAAACCCAGAAAATGTTACCATTTACTGCTCTGCTTTGCAATGAATCATATAATGCTACTGGGGGTGACAAAACATGCAGTATCTAAAACCAAGGACTGCCTTTGATTTCAATGTGTCTGTTATTCATTAAAAGAGGATTTATACTCAGATCCCTTCTTCCACGGCCGGACACACTCTCTTGGTTTGCCTTTAAGGCGGTCTGAACTTCTTTCTCATCTGCTATCATGTGTCTGATTACTGAACCCCATGCTCCAGGAGGACTTAAACTGGAAAGAGGCTGGATTAACTTAAAGCCTGCACCACTGAGGAGCTTCATCCACTTCAGTGTGTATAATCCAACCAGATCACTCATATTCAGCTCATAAAAGCTGATAAAAGCTTATGGCCGATAAAAGGCTTGGTTCCAGACATTTACTTTACTTGTGCAACTGACCTGAGTTTGACAGACCCCAAGTTTGATTCTAGGGATCTTGGCTCAGCCTGAAGGAGCCTGAGCTGAGATGCATTAGTGCCACATTAATAAAAGTGAGGATTTTTTTGAAAAGCACATCATGGAATGCAAAGAGACACAGCATGAAACCAACAGTGTTGAACAGAAGTACTTTATTTGTCACAAATACGCACTGAGCAGTGTCTGAGCCTCATTTAGCACTATGTCTGAGCCTCATTGTAACTATGTCCTCCTAACGGACAGAACTGAAACTGATGAATAGCAGGAGGCAGTCTCTTAAAATGATTTGAAAAACGTTACTCATCTTAATTTCTTATTGCTAATTAAGAACATTAAACCCCATTTATATACTTTACTGTTAGAACCTGCTAACTGTAGTAGAACCTTAGTAGAACCTGCTGCCACTAACAGTGTTTATCTGACATAAATGTTGTGACAGGAAGTATACAGTCAAACCCCATGAACTCGCAATTAAGAGTTCACGGCTTCAGATTTTTTCTTAGAACCAAACTAATAATTGTTTGTGGAAACTGTAGATAGCCGTTGCATTTGTTTTGTGTTGCCTTTTTCACAGCAATATATACTATTTCAATATATACTATTGCATTTTAGTGCTAAATTGTTAAGAAAAATATACTTCAATAAATTTGTAACATTATGATTAAAGTAACACAATAATTATACATTATACATTATACAGTTTAGCCACTGTATACGTTTTTCAGTACTGTCGAGAGAATACAAAGAAAGCATGTCTTGGGATGGTGAAATACTGCTTTACTCAGAGGCGAGAGGTTTGAAAGTAGCCAATCTGAGAGCGTTGTTAATTTCTCTTTGCTGCTGATTGGCTGCTGCCCTGTGACGCATCTCTGGCAGATGCAGTCCAACATTCCCGCAACAGTTTCACTTCCCACATTCTGAGGTTACCTTAAAATGTTTTTTAATGGTAACATATTAAGCAGAGTTTAAAATGAAATTAAAGTGTTTTGGGAGCATATTAAGGGTTTACACTATAAAAAGAAAGGCTTTTTTTTAATTGTTGAAAAAATGTGATGTTAAAGAAAATGGTTCATTTTCAGAAAACATCATTGGCGTTTCAGCGAATTCAGTTCATAATAAATTACCTCCTTTTCTATTTACAAGCACAAATATAGTATTGATTGAATGTTTTCAGTAAGGGCTCTGTGCAGCTGGAGTGCGCGCCCTCCTTGGCTAGCCCGAGCGCGAGCTGCTTGCTTTGATAATCCTCCCAAAAGAGCAGTCAAACCTGTTTTCCCCCTTTGAAGCATATGCTCTGATATGAAATATTCATTCAGGACGGCTTTAGACCCAGTCACACTGGAATCCGAACACGAACTGGATGTTCAGAAAAAAAATGCAGAACATGCATTATCAAAAGCAACATTACTTCAGTTTATGTTACAATAATTACTAATTCATCATTTCACGTCAACATTGATCATAACCTTTCACGGCATTATGTCTCGCCATCCACTGTTGAGATTTGTGTTTATTAATACATCAATTACTCCTAGGAGGCCCTCAAGACAAAAAAGCCTTTCAGGAAGGCAAAACAATATGCAGGCCTTCAGCCATTTAGAGCCAGAGATCAATAATGGCTGAATGTATTTAAACATGTGCTTTGAAGCTGCTCTTAGTACAAGATAGAATTTCTACCAAATCTGAGTAAATGATGTACAGAACTTGAATAATTCCAAGGAAACAAATCTCTTATTCACTCTTAAACAAAATGGCAGTAATGACCTTTGAGGAACTTCTAGTAGTGTTTAACCATCCAATTGGTCTCAGTGTGAGAGGAGAGAGTCGATTACAGCAGTGTTTTATACTTTTCCTCATTAAATAAGATGTGATTCAGGTGATCACTAATCAGTCCCTCATAAAGCAGAATGAGGTGTTTGTGTAGGAATTTAACAGACACTGGTATGGAATGGTTGTCACTCATAGAGACGCTGATTTAAAAAAAATGCAATGATAATGATCTATTATTACTGGAGCTGTATATATACAATCATAGTTTATAGTTTTTGTCTTTATACTGTGGTTTGGAGCTGTTTCAGGGATTTAACTGACATAAGCAGTATCTTGGACTGAACAGGAAGCCTATGTGGACTGAATAAGCTCAGATTCCTTTTGTTGTAAAATCACAGGCTACTGCAGTATGAACTAGCTGGAGCCTATTTAGAGAGACAGCAAAGGGACATCTCAGTAACACACAGGAGTGGAATAATTTAGAAGCCATAAGAGAATGAACTAAATCCTCAGTATCTTGTTGGGTTACCCTATGATTTATTTAATTAATCTTTCTCAAATAATAAAAAATGCAGAGATAAAGAGCTAAAATGCAGAGATATTCCTTATGTCAGAGTCAAAATAACATCCAGAGTTATGCCAGGGTCTTTCCCCACATCTGCACTGGAAAATCAGATTTTTTTTAAGGATTGTGAGCATAACAGTGATATAATTTAACAATAATTTACAAATAATATATAAAAGCAGAAAAGAAAGGGTCCTAAAACTGAACCTAGTGGGACACCATATTTAACTCCTCTAGGCTCAGAAATGTCTCCATTATCACAAACTGGCTGCAGTCTTTCAAGACCTATTTAAACCAGATGCTGTTTTGAATTGGTTGAACTTTGACACCAAATCCAATGACCATATTCACCCCATTCTAAAAAAAATGAATAAACAAATCACAATACACCAAGATAAACACTAAACAGCTATAAAACAGCCACTGCGTCAGGTACTCACTGTCACTGGCATTTTCCAACTTTTCAGCAATAATTCACACTGTTGGTCCTGTGTAAACAAAACCTCTCTATTTTTACATTATTTGAAAACACCAGCTGATTTTATTAGGGCTAGATCAAACTATGTTCAGTCCTGTTTCATCCAACACGCACCAGGCTTCACTCAGTTATTGGAAATGGAAAACAGCAGTAGCAGCTCTGTGCCAGGGCTCTTTACTGAAGGTGTTGCTGTAAAACTGCCACACACAAGGTTAAATATGTTCCAATAAAACATGTGGAATGTCTTTTACAAACTTCAGATGTTGTGTTAAATTCAAAACAGACACCAGTGTTAGCACTGACAAAGAAATTAGCCTTTTCTTGATGTTTTGATTTTCATGGCCCGAACTGAAGGAATAACTGTGATAGTCAGGGTACACCACTATAATGTCAATATCACACTGCTGTTTTAGAGCAAAAAATGACTGCAGACAAAGTCCCTGTGAGTTTTCAGCCTCTTCTTGGAGTTTCAGAGCTGTGGAGCTCAGCAGAAAGCAGAGAAAGACAAACACCCACATAATACTGCATAATAATAGTAATGATGATCATAATTTTTTTGAAAAACGGCTTGTGGTGTTTCCCTCAAGTGGTAATTTCGGTGCATGTGTGAGATAGCGCAGTGTTTGGAAACTGCTTGTTTCAGTAAATATGAAGTATTCTGGCCTCATTAGGGTGGAGGAGATGCTCTCGTGGGATAGGCCATGATAGAGAGCCTTAATCCAAACTCAACTACGGGAGCCTTATGGAACATAAAGGTAGCTTAGTTTTATGTTTACGTTTTCTTCTCTTTCTAGCCCGCAGTCATATGACTCTGCAGGGAAATAATATACTCTTCTCACTCTTTCTCACACACAAGCATGCATACACACACACACACACACACACACACACACACACACACACACACACACACACACACAATATTCTTCCTCACTGCACAAAAATTGTCCCAAAAATTGTGAACCGTAGAAGCTCGAATGAA
>JBBPCW010292783.1:0-10319 GCA_037974425.1 Phenacogrammus interruptus
TGTGTGTGTGTGTGTGTGTGTGTGTGTGTGTGTGTGTGTGTGTGTGTGTGTGTGTGTGTGTGTGTGTGTGGGTGTGTTTGTGTGTGTGTGATTGAGTCTATTAGAACTGCTGGGAGTCAATTCACAGTATAAATACACGTTTTCAGTATTTATACGTGCCCAAATAAGAGACTGACGATGGTCTCATAGCCTCAAGTAGCCACTTATACAGAATCTTCCTTCATTAAGGACACTTTACCCAGAAGCTGCCCTTATAATTCAAGCTCAACAGTTCCAGAGACCCCCTTTCACCAACACCTATATCAGCAGGCTTTAAAATGCCAAGCACAATCATGTAATTGTAATATGAATATACAATGTGAAAAATCAAGCATCAGCTAGAGGGGCATAAACTTCCGCTGAAGTGTGCAACAATGGAATAATGTTCTCTGGAATAATGAAGGCCCATCATATAATATGGAGTGATGAAGCTTCCCTGAACACCTATGGGATGAGTTTGAATGATGAAGCTCCACTGAACATGGCTGGAATAGGTAAAGCTGTACTGAACATCTTTTGTATGAGGTAGACGCTCAATTAACCACCTCTGGAATGAGCTGTAGGAATAAAGCTGCATTCAACATCTCAAGTGCAAGTCAGAGTGATGAAGCTCCACTGAACTCCACTGAACTAAAGCGTTAAATCCCAATTATACCAATCCCTCCATCCACCTCACTTTTTTTTAAATGAAAGGTTGTTAGAACTGTAATTGTTCTAGCACTATTATATATAGTTCATTTAACTTTAAAAGATTCAAAAAAGAAAAGCTATTTTTATAGTCCATCCCTCTTGCTCTTGCTCTTGCATTCTTGCTACAATGAAGGCTCGAGAGAAATTCTAACTTCCTAATTTGTTTTTGTTTTTGTTAGTTTGCTTTTCAGTGTAGTCTGCTAAAGGTATTACTTTAAAAGCCATTTAAAAGCTGTATTTGAATGAGAAGCTGCATCAAATTCTGGTAACTTTCTGGTGATTCTGATTCTTCAGCTTGCACTGCAACTGATGGTTGTTAGGACTCAAAAGGATTCAGTGATGTTATTCATTTATGACTTTGATTATCAGTGCAGCTCTAACATTAACATCCATATATGTTACATATGTATCTGAAACTAAAATCGTATTATAACAGAGAAACCTTTGAACAGTAGTACCTTTCCCAGTCTTCTCAAATTCTCATTACCATATTTATAGAGCATTGCACCCATAGCAGACCCATAGCAATTCAAAATCAAAAGATTAATTTCTGCATACTGAATTATGAAGGTGTAGGATCAGTGGTGTTGTGTCTATTCTGTAAAAGCTTTTGTAATAACTGTATGAATGCAGGTAAGGTTGTGTGTGTGTGTGCTGGGAATACATATGAAGCTCCTGTCATGATTCAAAAGAGACTGAAACACAAGACACAGGGTAACAGCAGGATACACACACTCTGGGGACTCTACACACACAAACACAGAGCTTGTGATAAACTGAAGTCAAGGAGAAAGAGAGTGGTGGAGAAGTTCATATTCAGTTTAGACAGTAAACACACACACATATTCACAGCCTGGTAATTCCCTTATGACCATCTCACACAGACACACCAAAATTTTAAATTAGCTCCAGGCTCCTTAACTATTCCTGCTGTTCGTTTATGACAAAGAAAAGAGAAGGACAGAGACAGAGAGACAGAGAGAGAGAAAGAGAGAATGACAGAGGGAGAGAGGAGGAGAGGAAACATGATGGAAAAAGAAGAGAAAAAGGGAGAGAGAGAGAGAGAGAGAGAGAGAGAGAGAGAGAGAGAGAGAGAGAGAGAGAGAGAGAGAGAGAGAGTACTTTGTTATATCCAAAAAACTGATTTTTAAAAAAATCCAGATTAAAGACATACTTGTTCTATGGTACACATGCACACTGTTACTATTAGCAATACATAATCCAAAGACAATATATCCTCTCCTTTTCTCTTTTCTTGACTTTTAGATCTTAGCCCAGATCTCTGCATGAATGACACTTCCTCCTCAATGACAACACATCACCTGGAACTACATCCTAGAAATACAGATCCTGTACATCCCTGGTGAATCATCCCCAAAACCTGACCATTTCAAGAAAGCTGTCATGCTTCCCACAATAGAAACACAAAATCTAGATGTTATTATACGTGTCTCTCATTTGTATGGAATAACATTTCCTAAACATATACATACTTTCTCTTTAACTTCAGAGAAATCAGACCATTCATCACCTCTGCTACACACACTCGTCCAGTCACGTGTCATCTCCAGACTGGATCACTGTAACTCACTCCTGGCTGGCTTTCCTCTGAAGACCACAAGACAAAATTTCACACTCCACTACTCCAAACCCTTCACCGGTTTTTCTTGGTTGCCTGCATTTGATTTGAAACTCTAATGCTCGCCTACAAAGCTAAAAATAGTCCAGTTCCATCTTGCCTATCAGCGCTCATGAAACCACGGGTCACAGCACGCCCTCTTAGAGCATCAAGTGCAGCCTGAATTGACACCCATCCTTCTCAAAACCAAAAGACTCTTCTCAGATTTGAAACCAAAGTGGTGGAAGGAACCACCAGTCCATTAGAACTGTGGATTCTCTCACTGTTTTCTGAAGAGAGAACCCTTTAAATGTCCCTTTAAAGGTCACTCTGGGTAAGAGCCTCTGCCACATACTGTAAGTGTAAATGTGATGTAGTAACAGCTGTAGCTGTATATTTTATAGCCAAAGTATATAAAGCATGTTGTTTCATGAATGTTCACGTTCATGATATATTTGAATATATTAGAGAATATTAGAATATTTGTTGAATTTGTAGGAGAGCCAGCAAGTGTGTGACCAAGTGTGAAAAAAGAAAATACAGGCTGCTTCTCCTCCTACTGTGACTTCAAGGAGCCCTGGTGGGTTTGTGTATTTGTGTGTATTTGTGTGCTTGAACATGAAGCAAAGATCAGATATCAAACAGCCAAGGAAGCACAACTACTTTTCTTGAGTTTCTCACACCCTGAGAATGATCCAGCCTCTGCGCGCGCTCTGACAGCAGACACTGACAGGGTTTTGAGGAACGTGCCGTTCTCTGGCCTGCTGAGCATAAGACGGAGTACACATTCTGAAGCAGATTCGGTGTCAGGGAGGAGAAAGAAAAAGCGGATAAGGGTTTCTGGCAGAAAAGTGCCACTGTCAGAAACTGAGCTTTTACCAGAATTTATGCTGATGTGCCAAGAGAAAGCCCTTTCTCTTTTTACTTAAATCTTAACTATCCAGTTAAAATATCTGTTAATAGTGCTTGAGTTCTTCTGATGAGTGGATCTTCAGTGCTGACATAATAAAATCCAGCACAACTGGTATAAAGTAAAGTGGCCCCTTATAGTCACACATGAACACACCACACCACAGCACACAGAGTGAAGCAGCGGGCAGCCAGGAACACAGCACCCGGGGAGCAATGTGTGGGGATGGTACTTTGCTCAAGGGTACCTCGCTAGTGCCACAAGCAGCCCTGAGATTCAAACCCACCATCTTCTGATCACAGGGGCAACTCCCTAACCACCAGGCAACCAGCTGCCTCAACGTACCGCACATATTCATGTCTGGAGTCCCAGACATGAATTAAGCATAATCTTAAGCTAAATTGCAGCGCCAAAGGTGCATACAACTGTAAATACTCCTGCAGCCAAATAGAAGGTCCCATATACACTTATACTATACATGCATGGTCAGTATGTTTTATTCAGTTCACAAAAAAGAGAGATCCACAACAAACGATGGGGGTTCCAACATCAGCAGGAAATTCAGAAACCTTTACAACCCACTGGGATCTTGTGCGAATACATTACGAAATGTGTGGAGAAGAAAAATCTGACCACTATGCTGCTGTGAACAGCAATGAACAATGTGTGGGAAGCAGTTCCTTTAAAGAATCTCCAACTTGGTTCTGCAGAGAAGCTGGTTTTCTTCAAACTTCCATGATTCAACAAACTTCCTTGCCTAAAACTAAATAAAACTCAAAAAAGCAGAGGGCAGCATCTTGTCTTTCATTTCAAAGTTTTTCCCTACAAAGCACCTTCAATACTCTTCGTTCTGGCACATCAGTGTGGGTGCAAGCAGACCTCATTAGAGAAATCCACATAATGAGTGACTCATCAGATCACAGTGCTATCTATACCCACCCATTTCGGCATTACACCCACACCCATTTACAGCTCAAACTCTGACTGTAGTGACAGAAGACACAAACAGTGATTCCAGATACAGACATTATTCCTTTAACCTTCAGAAATCATGATTATATTCAGTAATAAAAAAAGTATTCTGTCATTTGATGTGAGTCATTTCTCTCTTGTAGCACATTGAAACAAGCAGAGAAGTTAAAAAGTTCAGGTCTGGGTTGCACTAGCTATGTGTATATTAGTACTTAGGTCTGTACTATGATATTAATACCAATTTTAATTTTGTACTATGATATTAATACTATAAGACTTTCAAACTGTCTTATAATTAGTAAAACTAAATTCAGTAATATCACTAACTGATAAGTCCTGACTTAACTAGAATCACTTACTCAAAGCGTAAACAGTAACATGCTGCCATGGAAACAGAAGGTTGCACTGGCTTTTTGCCAGGATACACGAGAACATGTGCACAGTTTGTACAATTGATTCAATTGAAATTAATGTAAACATTTAATGTTATGGTCATTGGTAGCTTGTATTCCTGATATTTCCCCGCTCCTGAAAGTGAAAAGGCAGCAATATTTTGAGTTCCTGACAAATTTCTGGCATGTATGTGAACTGAACCATGGGTCAGGATAATGCAGAAAAGGAATATATAAATTGTCAGAAAACATTTCTCTCTCTCTCTCTCTCTCTCTCTCTCTCTCGTTCTGTCTCTCTTTTTTGGCACATGCACAAATCACTTAGTGCTAATTCCTGTTGTTATCTTTCAGACACATATCAGCAGTCTTACAAAACAACCAATGACTTTCAAAAGGTAGTAGAAGGAATTATGAACAGAGAGGTCAGAGCTGAGGAAAGACAGCTAGTATTTGGGTCATTTAAAGTTCAATAATTTAAGCAGCTTTATAAAGAAGTATGGGTAAATAACATTCAAATATAAGCCTGTCATTAAAAAAACTCTTAAAAAACCAAAACACAAAAGAAATTAGGACACAGACTGATGTTTTCTGTGAGCACACATAGATCAGGCCAGCAATAAACATCTACTGGAAGAGGAAAACAAAATGCTTCTTTGTAAATGAGTTCTCTATGTGGCATTCATGAAACACATAAACTGCAAAGCCAACTAACATGTTGCACTGATGGAACAAAGGCTTTTCTCAGGGTTTTACTCTCATCCCATGTGAAACTTTATGAAGAAATGTGGAGGCAGCTCTCATAAGAAGCAAACTGGCTTTAAATTGGTGCCATCCATCTTCACTAGTGTACCAACAGTTCCCTGTTTCCATGGCAGCCTATCCTCGTCGCTGTTACGTTTTTTTGCAGGGTGAAAGTCATCAGTCTTGTGCCAATGCTGAGAGCACAATGAACTCATAACTTTTTCATTAATGCCTTCAGAGCAATGATAAATGCTAGAGTGTTAAACCAGCACCTTGAGAGCGGGACCCCAGCAGCTTTTGTACTCTGGAAAACAGGTTAGATGTTCAGCCTGCGTTGGGATCAAGACTTTCTCTTGTCCTAGTGAGTAAAAGTAGCCATTTCAGATGAAGTTCCCACTGAGCTTCCAAAGTTTTCTCATTCACTTTAACTTCTTGTGCCAACCTATGCAGCTAGGTCAGTTTTCCACTTTCTATTTCCACTAATTGACCACTTTAAGAACCCTTAGGGGCACAGTTTAGTGTATAATTACAGAATATCATCCATCTGTTGCTGCACAATTTACACCAATCATTGCTGGTACAGGTGTATCAAGCACAGGGGCATTTTTACACACATTAGTGTCGCTGCCAAGTTGACAGTGGTCCAGCCCCCAAACATATCCAGCCAGGAGCAGCAGTGTTTAGAAACTGACCAATGATGAAGAACTACAGGATGATTAACACAAATTGGGCTTCAGCAGATGGGATACAGTCTCTAATTCTCATCATTTAGCATTGTGCAAACTGCATCACTATGTCAAATAGATCATTTGAAACAAACTTGCTTGTGTGGTTTGTAGCACAGCTTAAAACAGCAGCCACTCTGAAGCCTGAATTTTGTATGAGGCAAACATTCAAGCACATCTAGACCAATACATATGGATTAAGTTGGAATCTGTTTTTCCTTTGAATGCAGTAAACACAGCCCTGCTTAATAGACTGGAACGTAATAAATTCATTATAAGAAAGCTTTAGCAAAGAAACCTAATAATCATTCTCAAGACTCAGTGATCTGATCATTTAGCTTGATTATGACATCTGGGGCAACACCCCCTTCAGTGATAAGATATGATTTATGGTTCTGAATTAGCCCTGCCAGCAAAATGTCATTTATAATCATTCCAGGTAATTTAGACAAAACACAAAAATTCAATGATGTTACAGCATGACTGGATACACCAGGATCAGCATCAGTAGGACGGTCTGTAGAACTACATTTCATGTCTCATGCTGCCCTCTGCTGGAAACTTTTGATTATTCAATACAAAGCTACCCTAAATTCATGCTCACTTCGAGCTTATTCACATATATTAACAAGCATTATGCATTTGTTTGTGACTGAATACAACTTTCAGTGTAACATGAGAGAACATAAACTCTGGTGTTGGCTTACAGTTAGACACTCTAGGCCATCTGTTAATGCACAGTTTATGTTAGTCATTCTCTGGATCCTTTTCAGTGGTCAGATTCTGAATTGGTATCAGATCACAGTTCTTTTCTAACCCTAATTCTAACTATGTAGGATTAAACATTGGAACTATACCTTTCTTAAATGTACTACAATACCACAATGAAGTAGCTCATAAAAATAATCAGACAATTTAGACATTAATGATGTAACTGACTATTATCAGTGAATCAAATGGTTGTAATAAACTGCAATAAACTATTGTTTTGGGGGGGAAATAATGTTGTACTTTCCTGTTTGGACACAAGAGGGCAGACTGGACAGTGCTTGAGTCCAAAAATAAACATTTCTGTGCACAAGCACAGACCAAACACCTACTTAGACACAATGTATATACATATATATACACTGTGAGAGACAGAATGAAAAAAAAATCAGGAAATCCCATTGTATGATTTCTAAAGAATTTATTTGTATTGCACTGCTGCACATAAGTATTTGAACACCTGGCAATCAGCAAGAATTCTGACACTCAATATATATATGTGTGTGTGTGTGCGTGTGTGTGCGTGCGTGCGTGCGTGCATGCGTGCGTGCGTGTGTGTGTGAGTGAGTGAGTGGTCGGTTTCTTACCTTTTTCAGAGAGAATGTGTGAAGAATTGCCATCAAAATACAGTCCATTTAGGGAAGATGATAACATGGTGAGAAAGAATGAAAAACAAAACAAAATGTTAATTACATGATCAAACATAGGCACTCTGTTTGAGGCACTCTGGCTTAAATTCTTATACCACCTCATGTTAAACAGAATTGCACCCAGCAAGTTCAGCAGCACGCATTCAAGCACAACACATTAGCTGTAAGGAATTAAGTCTTATTGTTCTCTTTTAAACACATGTGGTTCACTAAAGCAATAAGGAATTCTGGGGCATTCCACTTAATGTAAGGCAAGTAGGTTTGTTGTCACTTCAACCATCTACACAGTACACAGTGAAAAAAACAACAACCTTCCTCGAGGACCATGGTGTAACATATAAAAACACAAGACTACATGCATGCAAACAGGACTACCGGACTAACTCTCTACTGCTAGAATACAGTAACTGTATTCATTTAAAGTAATCCTATGGCTGGCGACTGCACTAAATGTTATCTTGTCTTGTTGTTTTGTTTCTTGTACTCTCTTTTGTCCTGTCTGCACTTGTAATCGTGTTCTGTCCTGGAGGAACGATGTTTCATTTCACTGTGCACTGTGCATATGGTTAAAATGAAAATAAACCTACTTTACTTGACTTGTATTATAAATATTGTGCAAAATTGTGCAAAAAAAAAATTTGACAGGATATAAATAAATGGTACGGTGTGACTTGAGCTGGCACAGCTTAGTGATCTCCTGGTTCACTAGTAAGTATTTCAAATGGCAGAATAATTTAATCATGTGTGTTTAGACCAAAGAAAACAGTGCTGAACAGTCGTCTAGGACTAGAATTAAATGGCCCTAAATTAATGGAAGTTAGTAGAAGCGGACACTGATGTAATATCTGACATTGTGTAACACACAACAAACTAATTCACTGACAAAATACTTTTGGCTCCAGCTTCTGTTTTTAGCTATCTGCCATAGGTTAGTCCATTTTTGGAGGAAATATGCCATATTCAGTAGATAACAGTTTATTTTTTCGTAAAGGTACCATGCCATCCAGCAGGTGGCAGCACCACCACAAACGTCTTCAGAAAAGAAACAGGGATTGTGGTCACTAAAGGGAAAGAGAGTGGATGTAGTATCTTTAATTGTTTATCCTCTCTTTGCCTCCTTACCTCACACCTCCTCTCTCTGAGAAAATGTAATAAACATGTACATTTTCAGATGAGTTTACACATTGGAAAGCTCATCAACAAACCCAATAGCTTCAGCTATCCTTTGGTAGGGCTATCGTATAACCGGTAATAATACATTTTCTTATATAGGATGCATATGTATGTCCTTGCTCTGCAAACCTCCTCTCCACTTTCTCTTCTATTCCTCCAAGCACATAAATAATTAGAACATTCTTAAAGATGGTCTACTACAAACAGCTGCCAGTTCAAGGACAGGAAGATGTAGGAAAGGAACTGAAGAGGCAGCAATAAGAGATATGAGATCCAACCATATGTTTATGCTTATGCACCTACTCCTCTCTCTCTCCTTCAGCCTTTAGCCTGTTCAGATACACTTTAAGGTAGGTAGAAGAATGACTACAGATAGATTTGTTTTTATGAATTTAAATAATGTTTGAGTAAACAACATTTTGACATTTGACATTTTGCAGTCTTGATGTTTAAGTAACAATATAAAGACTGCAAAAGGTAGTCTATGACCTGAAATGGTTGATGATGCAAACACCCTTAGTTAAACTCTCATTCCTGGGTTTTAACAAAACCAGAATGACAATTTCCAGCAGCCAGTAGACTTTTGGAGTTTCCTTTGAATTTCCCCCTGCAGACTCCCCTACAGGAACCCACTAAAAATGACTGGCTGCAGATATTTGCAAAATATCAGACCTTTCTTATTTTATGGACACGCTGGGATTCTAAAAGTTAAACGATTTACAAAGTATTGTTGTTCATGGTTTGACCAGATTTGTTTAGAAAACATACACTCAGGGATTTATGAGGGCAGTGAAACAGATCTCTTCTCACTGCATATGCTGTGTCTCAGCATGCATGTTTTAAACTCAGCCTCCATCTTTGCCTTTGGCCAAAAGACAGAGAGTCAGCTGATCTCATTAACATACACTGCAGCTCAGTCAGGAACCATTACAAAGGCCATGTTTGATCATTTGAAAACCAGGACCATGTCTAGAGAACAAAGGAAGTAACATTCCATCTCCCCTTACATAGTCATGCATGCATGCTGCACTTCCTCTCTCTTTCACATGTGGACATGCATTATTTCTGTCTCTGACACTGAAATAGACATTTAACTTACATACACTGTAATATACTGATGTTTGTTTAAGTTGTCTTTCTCAAATACTGGATGCCATCAATATCTGTACAAAAGATTCATTATATTCTAGAAATTCTAGAAATTCACATTTGCTAGAAAACCCTCAGAACTCAAAAGAATAATATTACTTTAGAAAGTACTTTAGCCAGAATCAGACCGTAATATTCATGACTGAATTATATTCATGATAAATTCATTAATGAAACTCATTTATTTAATTTATTTATTAAACTGAATTTATGCCATTACAGCAATGCATCAAGCATTAGTGATGCCAATTGGTAGGGTATATTTAATCTTTCAGTATTTTAGCTGCATGATCATAGCTCCAGCACAGAATTAAAGGAAACTTCAGACACAAAACATGTTTTGGCAAGTCACTTACATTTGGAGTAAGAATTTGATTATTACTGAAACAAATGCTTAACTCATATGCGTGCAAACAGAAAATGTGTGTGTGTGTGTGTGTGTGTGTGTGTGTGTGTGTGTGTGTGTGTGTGTGTGTGTGTGTGTGTGTGTGT
>JBBPCW010292884.1:0-10314 GCA_037974425.1 Phenacogrammus interruptus
CATCTAGCGACATTTGGCGACTTTTCGAGCAGACTTTAGCTACTTTCCATTGAAAATAGTTGGCAACACTGTTTACAACCAGCTAACATACCTTCTTCCTCCCTGTGAATCCTGGACATATACTCTGTTGTAAAGCAGGAAGCACAGTTTATTGGAAAGGCATATCTCACTGATATACACTCATTGGCCTTTTTATGAGAAACACCAAACATGTAGGTGCAGATTGCTATTGACTGGAAACCATGTTGCTGGACTGTCTATCAATTGGGAGGGGCCAACATAGGACCCCCACTGAGCAAAAAATATATTTTATAAATATTATATATATATGTGTGTGTGTATATACAGGGATCCAGATGGTGACTAAAATGGTCGATAATGCGACTTAATTATTTATTTTGCGACTAGTTTAATTTGTCACTAGTTTAGTTTGTGATCATTTCTTACAACCAAGAGAAATGAAAATAATGAAAAGTACAAGAAAATTACCTCTCAATGTGCAGATCTGCTTAATTCGAGTCTGCTGTTCCTACTACACTGTAACGTTATGAGAATTTCAGCTCTTTTTAATGAATCAGATCATTTAAATCAGATCACTAAGAAGATCCGGCTCCTTTGGCTCCCAAAAGCGTAGACAGACAGGGCAGACGTCGCGTTCCCGGTGTTCCCCGCTGACACATGTATCAGCACGTGGCCATACAGCGAGTGGCGAAAGCATCATGTAAACTAACACAGTAGACGTGGTTTCTGATGAAAGCACAACAAGACTCCGTACCAAAAATACAAATATTTTATCGTCTACACAGGGGCTTAAGAAAAATTTCTGAAAACATTTCACACATTTCTCTCTCGCACACACTGGTTACTGTGTTATCACTACATTGATCAAAGAAACACTGACTGCTTGTCCGAATGTTGACTGTTGGATAACACGCTCCGCTACTTTAACCACCTTGACTCTCCACTCCGAAGGAAATATTAAGCCTCCACTGTGTTTTAATGATACCAAGCAGTAGCTTTTACCATAACTAGCACAGCAACTATAAACATTAACTATATGAGAAACATTGTTTTACTTTGGCAACAATTTAGTCCATGTTGTGATTTCTTGTTTTGTTTCAACGCTCTTTACTTGAGATAAGAGTGGAGACAAAATGTGGCATGACAATATTTTTTTGTTTAAATCATTTGACAGATAAATATGACAAATATTTTGTGTTCAGAAGCCAAAAAACACATGAACTTTTTAATTAAAAATGTGAAGTTTGCTCAGGGGCTGGCGGTAGGTTGGTCCCTGGCCGAGTTACGGGTCTGTCATGTAAACACTGGGTCCTCCGGTAGCCAGAGGAGGGGCTGCCCGCTGCAATGCCTGTTGAAAATTGTTGTAAGCTGCCAGCGTTTTCCGTGAACCGGCAGATGCAAAACTGGCATTTAAGGATCGATACCAGTGATAATTGATATCGAACTCGATGCTACATTTTTGAATCGATAAGTATCTGAGAATTTTGTTTTTTTTTTAAACAACCCTAGTCTGGAGCCCTGGTGTATGTATATTAGCGGTGTATGTATAGCCAGTATAGCAAATCCATAAATGCACCTGCATCGTTTCTTCTAAAATGGCCAGTAGGTTTTTCTAATAAACATGGTGTAATTCCCTTTTTTTTTCCCTTCTGAGAGGTTTTTCACAAGGCAGCTGACTATCTGAAATCCCCCTCTCTCTCCTTCTATTGGACGAGCTTGACCTGGGGCTCAGACTGAAATCCTACTTTGTGAAATACACTCCTGGAAGGCAAATAGATAACAGCCTGTTGTGTGCACTGTCATTGTTTTAAGATGTTTTTTTTTTCTTCCCTTTTCAGCCAAAGTCTGGAGGCAGGAGACGAGGGGGCCAAAGGCATAAAAGCAAATGTCAAGCTAACTCCACGGCACCCCCTGCTGGCGCAGTAGGGAGCTGCTAAAGTCTCATTTAGTCCTTCACTCCAAGTGTCTTTTTAGCTTTCAGAGCATGGAATATTTCCATAATTTTCATGCGAAAGAGGTTTTACAGTCAGCTGTGCCCCAGCTTTTTATTTGTTTAATGCTTTGTCAGACGGACACACCACTGCTTCTTAAAAACTGAGGCATCCCCAAGGAACCACCATGCAGTGTCTAGGAGAATTTAACTTATTATACAAATGTGTGTTCTTAGAAGTTCATGCTATAGTTGTTTTAGTTATCAAGAACATGAGAAACTGCATGATGGTTCTTTTTTCTTTTTTTTCTTTTAAAATCCTGGTTATGTTGCCTATAAAAAAAAAAGATAATCGTTGAAATTAAGGTCAAGAGGAAACAGCCTTTTCTTCTCCAATCTAACGTGGCATCATGCACTGACTGGGTAATCTCGTTTTAAGCGTTCTTAACATTATGCATTTTTGTGAAGACAGGGAAAATTCAGTCCAGATTATAAAGTGGCTAAAAATAAATGGACTAGATTATGCGTTGACACACATTGTAATAAAGACATTTAAGTGTGTACCAGTGATCGGACAGCATTACCAGAATCCACATACCGCACCAGAGGACCAAACGTGTCTTTCTTTCTGCAGCTCCAGGAAACAGAATTCCCCTTATAGTATAGTCCGACACATTTAGTACACAAAACATGTAGAGATAGATGTATGGCAAAACTGAAACCATTTTTAAGCAGAACAGTTCAGACTAGTTTAAAAACGGAATATAAAAAAAAAGGAATATAAATATCATTGTTTCAAAATAAAGGCCTGGGCTATGGATCACACATGTTAAACACCTCATCTCAAAACTCGTCAAAAACAGTCGTTTTGGTAATGAATGAATGTTCTCCATGTGAAAAATTGTATTCTAAACCCAGTACAAGAACAATGTACCTTGCAGAAAACATTTCCATTGGTTTTCTTGTCAAATTTTAGTCATCACAGCCCTTCAACATAAGTACTTGAACCATCATCACTGTTTACATGTTCTGAAACTGCACCCCATTTTCCAATGATAGTACAATAAAACAAACTGGTGGAAAATATGTATTTGTCCCAGAGTTTGACAATTCACGCAGTTTGGCCAGTTATATGTGGTCATGATGGGCTAGTGTTTTCTAAAAGTTAATCAGAATTTGTTTCTTGAACAATGAACAGTATCTGGGAGGGTGGGTGTATTCACAGTAGATGTAGGTGGTGGGAAACTTTTCGAACCCTTAATTTTTTTTGTAATGACACATTAGTTTCCACGTCACACAATGCTTAAAGAAAAAATGGTTAGACTTGCTTATTTCAGACTCACCATTCATGTTGGGGACAGAGTATGTGAGTGGAGTGGAGCGGGTGGGATTTCCGCTCCACGCTCAGAGCGTTTCATGATCACTCCGCTCCAGCTCCGCTCTGGGTTTACCATTTTCCACTCCTCGCTCCCTCCTCACTTGATGTTGGCTCCATGAAAAAAATGTCTAACGCTCCACTGTAATTTTTCATTATTTTTATATCGAACCTTTGTGCGTTCAGTGAAAAATACACAAAAATATCAACGTGCTTTAGTAGAACAGTAGCGTGCATTCGTTCATGCTATAGCTAATGCATTTGCATTATGGGCCGGAGAGCGAGAGAAAATTGTGACGCTCCGACTTTCTAAAAAACCCTCTCCAAGCCTCGCTCCGCTCACATACTCTTGGTTGGAGAGTGTCTCTATTAGCCCCAAAGTTTTTTCTGATTTAAAGCAAAAGTACAGTCACTTTTAATATTACCTGTTAACCCATGCTATATTGTTTCAACATATAAAATTCTACTTTGAATTACGCAGTTAATGGCGGTCAGTGATAATGTATAGTATTAAAGTTGTGTCCCAGTTCTAAGCGTGTACCAGTGATTGGATGGCATTACCAGAATCCACACACAGCACCAGAGGACCAAATGTGTCTATTTCTTTCTGCAGCTCCAGAAAACAGAATTTCCCTTATACTCTCAGTATAGTCAAACACATTCAGTGCACAAAACATGTAGAGTATGGAAAACCGTTGTACCGTGTAGTTTGCCAGTATCTTTTCTATCCATGGATAAAGCCAAAATGTAGACGTTGTAGCCCTCTGAGGTCGGCGCTCCCGGATTTTCCAAAACAATCATCTAAAGCTCAGAGTTTTTGTCCTAGAAACATATATCTCCACTAGAAACCTTGAACCCTCTAGTTTTCAAATATGTTTTAAAATAAAATATATCAATGGCGCTTTGTAAATAGAATAAAAAGGAAGCATGTGATTTTCTGTCCCGCAGCCATGAGCTCAGCCATTCAGATGTAAAATACCAATCTTAATACCCGAATTGCAGTGGCGTGATTGGTTCATTGTGCAGCAGAGGGCGGTGAGAGCAGGCTCATTTCACTGCTGTAAACAAACACAGGCTTGTTTTACACACGAAAACATTTTGGAAGGATGTCCAGCGAATGGAAGATGTTGCCTGCAGAAGCTTTGCTGCCAATCCAGAAACGGCTCGCTTTGGAGAGAGAGAGAGAGAAAGTGACGTCTGATTTATCTGGTGATTACAGCGAGGATGAACAGAGGCACTTCGAACTTAGTCTTGATCCCGTCAGACAATTCCGAGTAAGTAGCCTAATATCTGTTTTACTAGCTGTTGTTGGTGTCTTTTCGGTTCGCTCAGGGGTCGACAACCAGCGGCACGTGGCTCTTTCATCCTTGTGTTGCAGCCCAAGCATTCTGCTGGTGTGCAGTTTAAATCCAGATCTTCTGATTGTGCCCTTCACCATTTACCTTTACAGCATTTAGCAAACACTTTTATCCAAAGTGACTTCCTTTCCTTAACTACAGAGGACAAAGCAGTTCGGGGTTGAGGGTCATGTTCAGGAACCCAGCAGTGGTTTTGCTGAGGGTAGGATTCAAACCTATGACCTCTTGGTCCAGTGGTAAGTATCAAACCCACTAAGCCACCGCCGCCACCACCACCATCAGTCACCACCAGTGTGTCACTTTCGGCTGAATACGTTTGGGTAGCAGACAACTCAACCCAGCGATCACACTGCTGAACATCACCAAAATATCAAGTGTTGACACTTTTAGAAGCTGAAAATGATGAACAGGGTAGCAGAACCTGTGTTGAGATCTGTGAATTCATTTCTTGGGACAAAAAAAAATCAATTTTTGTGCATTTTCTTTTTAATAGTTCATCTGATTACATTTGCAAGATAAAGCAGACTGATGGACTTTTTGCTAAAATCGGCGACATCCTTCACGGTCCCCACAGAGACCCAGTTCACACAAGTGCAAAAACACATTAGCTGCACCCCAGACAGTCTGAAGAGCTTCAGAGAAATTCAATGTACACAATAAAGGTAATCTTTCTAGCTCATAAAGCTGAAAAACAGAATATCATCGCAGTCCAAACAAAACCATGCATCTCTGAAATGGTCACATTACCAGAAATGGGGAAAAAAAATGTTTTTTTTAAATTAACACTTGTTTCTACTCCTTCATTAGTCATGAAATATCAAGGTAAATGGCAGCTGGAATGTTCAAGTAGTTAAAAAAATATACAGTCAAAACAAGATTTTGATTGGACGGGAGATATCCTGGTTATATTCTATTTCCACCCATTTTCAGCTTCTTTTAAACCTGCAAGTACAGCTTGGGGAAAGTGCAGAGAAGTGACTTGTTTTTATGCACCTCATTATAACAATTTCTGACTCGCTACAGTAACATTAATCCCAAATTAAAGGCAAATGACATTTTTCTGCAACATTTAGATACAGATCATTGTGGCCTGGGGTGAAATGATCCATTGTAAATAAACTTGCAGATTCAACATTGTTCACAGTGGTCATAAATCCCACCCCCCCCCACACACATTTACCATTAGTTTAATCAATATCAACTTTACATGGTGGTTTTCTATACTAAATAAAATGGATATATTTGTGCAATAGACATCATGACCCCCGATTTCATTGACCACCACTATAATGACATTTTTTGTGTGATTTCAGATGAAACCGCTCTGACTTTGACTTTGTTTACATCATAATCTCTCAGTTAATGTTGGGGGAAATCTGGGATTCTCTTTGAATCACAAATCTAATTTAAAGTTGCCCTTCATTAATGCAGTCAGTCTAAAACACACTCAGGATTTCTGAAATGGTTTCTTGAAAAGTGGTTAAAAAAAAAAGCAGGAAATATGACCGAAACACAAGTTGTATATTTCTGAGTCTAATATACATTATATACAGTGCTCAGGTGCAAATTCTAACAACCCAGAGTGGTGATGTGCAAAAACCAAGGCGTTAGCCACAGAGCTAATCCTACACAAACAGTGTCGGGCCACCTCCTGAGGAGCTAAACAAACGAGGTTTGTGTGTGTGTGTGTGTGTGTGTGTGTGTGTGTGTGTGTATCCACAGAAGTGTAGAAACTATAAATTCATTCATCGCTCTGTGCATGCCCTTAGTAGTGCTATCTTAGAACTTGATGACAGAAGTAGGAGATTTGATGCATTTATGTACACAGAACTGGCCCCTGGAAAGACATACTATTTAAACATCATTATGTAAAGCGTGTCACAAAATCTATCACTTTTAACACCCAAGTCCTCTTCGCGTGTTTCTTCACCGTGGTTTAAGTGAGTAAACAGTTGTGTGGCGTCTGATGGGTTTAAACTGTGATCTACCCATCGATGTCCCAGCTGAAGAGATGATGCTTCACCAGCATGTCCTGAACACCCTCTTTTAGGGGCTTTTGCTCCTTTTCCTACAGAGACACAGAAATTCAGATGTCATCGCATTCGTCCATTGCTATTACCACTGTTTGCACGGATCATTTATAGCATCTAATAAAGCATCTAGATCAGTACTATTAAATGAAGGGTGGGCAATATGACAAAATACTTTATTTAAAGATATTTTCATGATGGGTGAAGTTTCCCTTTTTGTAAGTTTTGTAGTTGTACCAGCAAGGCAGTGGTACTTACTTGCAGTTCATGCCGTTACTACTCTGCTTTAAAAAAAAAAAAAAAAAAAGTGTCGCACACTTAAATAATATACTTTGTTCCTTTGCAGCCTGAAATAATGACACACACAAAAAAAGTCCCCTTTTCCCCTAACCCTCCTATTCAAGCCACACTATTGAAGCACATGTGGTGACACAATGACCACTCTGTTATAAATTCCTGTTACTGCTTTAAGGTTACCGTACCCCCCTGACCAGTTTCCTCCTCGCTCTTCCATCCGGTATGGATGGACGACCTGATCCAGGAAGGGTCCTAGTGTTACTGAACACTTTTCACTTCATTATGAACTTTACTGTGCTCCTAAGGATTGATCAAGCCTTTATCCCTGAAATCTTTTGACCACTCATTGCCACCCATAGTTGATCGCTTGCTTCCAGTTGTGCTACCAAACACTGGAATGCTCCAGGAACAGCAGGTCTTATGCTAAACTAATCAAAACGATTACAACTGACTGACATGTGGAAGCCAATTAGCTGGCTGTGCAATGGAGAAAGTGACTAGTTACGGTTTACAATCATTTTGTTTTTGTAAATTAAAAAACAGAGCATCCCTTTTTTAATCCAGTAGAGCTCCAATAATTTGTTTTTCACTTGGACATTGACTAACACAGCAGGATTTTAGACAACAAAAGCAACATAATGTGAATACAGTAACCCCGTGGTTACTTTGTGGTTCCGCAGTCACAGATTCAGTCTCTCAAGCATTTTTTCTTAGGACCGAATTAATAATAATTTGCAGAAATTTGCACTCCTTTCCCATCACACCCCTCATCCTCGTGCTGGGTGTTAATGCTTGTTACTGTAAATTAAATTATTTCTGTACGTCCCCGCTTATACCGAATAAAATGCAAATGCATGAATTAAAGTCCAGTCTATACAGGGGTAACATCAATATTTTACATTCTACCACTGAGGGAGACAGTTGTTCAATGTACACTATACAGTATGAATTCGGGTTTACCAATTAAGCGGAGTTTAAAATGAAAGTGTTTTGGGAGCATATTTGGGGGCATATTTAGGGTTTACACTATAAAAAGGCATTTTTAGGCAATTTTGTTGTACCACAACACATATTTGCGGTTTTTCACTATTTGCAGGTGTTCTTAGAATGTAACTCCACATGATTGTCGGAGGTTTACTGTATTCTGAAGTACACACACTGTATACGCTGCTAGTTCCTTTATATAACTGGTAAAATTTGTGTTCAGAGGTTCCTGACAAATGTGGTGTGTTTTCATTCTGCCAGGGGCAGATCAAATTTGACGGCTTCAGGCTTTCCTTGTATTGTGTTTTGTGGCCTATAGGGGGCAGCACTCGTATGTGCTCATCAAAATGACGGTGTGCGGTGAACTGTGAATTATTCTCCCTGGGACCATATTGGGATCCACATGGGGTCCCAATAATAACAACAGCAGCAGCAATCGTATTGTCGACCCTTATGCCAGTCATTATAACTAATGTTGGTTTTTCCTCTCAATCAAGCAAAAGAACTGAGACAGCTCCAAGCAGTCCAATCAATCACTACCTACAGTGTTGCAACAAAGCCCATCATTCAAACCCATGAACAAGCTGAGCTAAGCAACCCCATTAGGTCAGAGTGGAGATAGTAACCATGGTACATTTAGTGTGTTTATCTAAAGGTCACCATGGAAAGGCCTCTTCTAATAGGTGTTTTGCCTTGACATTTGAGCTCATGATCTCCAGTTTCCCCAGTGAACAAAGGGGCACCACTGAATCAACAACGAAACAACAAGCTTTTCCACTCGTGACGTGCTCTACATTTAAAGAGAAGAAGTGTGTGTGCTGGTCCAGGACACAGAGTACATTCCGTAGGCGCACTCACAAAGGAACTAAAAAAGGGAATGGAAAAAAATTCCTTGCATTTAAAACATGAGAAGGCGGTGAAGTGTAGTGTTTGTTTTCATGGTCAAATAACATTTCATACAAAGGTGAACCAACCAGTTCCTTCATTGATAATCCAACTATTGCTCTCTGAATATCTGCATATTTTTTTAAAGAAGGGTATTCATATAAAACATGAAAATAGTTTATATGAACTAGATAATTAAACATGAAATAGTGGAAGTTTGATCAGATTCTGAATGCAGGTGTGACTACAATTAATGAGTTTACATGCACACAATAATCCAATAGCTGCAGAAAATCTGATTTTGGCAGTAAGTGTGTTTAGAGAGACTTCAGTTCTATGATAATGAGGCAGTATGAGTCACTCAGTAACCAAATTTCTTTCCACATACGCAGTGTCCGCCTTAACTGTTGCTTAGCAACTTGCCCATAAACGCATTTGTTTCAACACAGAACATTATGATGGATTTGAATTGCATAAAATGAATTGACTATCATCATTTCGCAGTAGTATGTTTACTGAGAAGTCATTATTTTGTTGTTTTCACATGTGCAGGAGAAGAAAAAAGTATGAAATTAGAACAAGGGTCTTCATTGTGCTGAGAAAGTGATTACTGGGTTTAAATCCAGATAAGTGTCAAAATACAACTTTAATGGGGTGTATCAAGGTATTACAGTATATTGCTGTCTTTTGAAACCCTGGAATGATTTTCAGTATAAAAATCAAATTAGACGCTCCTCTTTCTGTGCTGAGGTGAGGCATTGTAGAGCACAGCATGGTCCACTAGAGGGCAGTCTAACAGCGAGAAAGATGCCCAGTGTAACGAGTGGGAGCAATGTTACAGGACAGTTTCTCAGCATTTATGAAACAACCCCCTCATATATCCTGATGAGGTATGAGTAAGCAAAAATACATACCGTCCAAGCGTTTCAAATAAAGACCAATGATATGAATGCACACCAATTATATGGTGTCTATCGCAGAGTCTGAGTGTGTCCAGAAGACATCGGTTTGTTTTCCTGCTCCTGAGTTTAATAACAGTCCTGACAAAATGGGATGCACATATCACCCATTTCTGTGCTCTGCACAAGTTTTTTGAAATTCGGACATACATTATTTTTTTTAAACAGTATTAAAATTAGTGCTGGGTCGTTAACGGCACGAGATTCTTATCACGCGATAAAAAAAATATCGGCGTTAACGGACAGAGGGAGCAGGGTCTATACCAGCGTTTCTCAAACTATGGGCCGCGGACCGGTGCCGGTCCGTGAGACGGTTCCTGGCGGTCCGCGGAACCTTGCTTCTGCACCAATCAAAATTCAGTCAGATCAGGTCTGATCTCAGCGATGCTGTCGCTGCGTGCCCCGCCCCCTCGACTTCACGGCCCGCCCCTTGTTTCAGCATTCTAGAATGTTTAGCGTTCCCGACCCGCCCTTT
>JBBPCW010292924.1:0-10312 GCA_037974425.1 Phenacogrammus interruptus
AAAAACTCTAGCTCAAAAATTTTGTGAGTTATAGGTGGTAAAGCAAAAAGTGTTACAACCATACCCGGTCTCCCCTATATATAATGCTGTGCACAAATCTAGTGCCACCCCTCATTTCTTAAATACTCTGCTCTAGAGAATGTTTACAGTCTTACACTTATAGGTTGAAATCAAACATCTATTATTCAATAAAAATAATCTAATTTAATGTCAAAATAAAAAGGACACTGACCTTTTTCACGATTTTATCCTGCGGGACCTCGATTGTGTCCATGCTGCCTGCTTCCATTGAGATCACTGACATGGGCACCAGTGTCCTCCTGTCCTCCTCCTTACTGTCGTGTTATCTCTGTCCTTTTATCTCTCTCTTTCACATTCTGCCTCGGACAGCAGCTCTCGAAAGCATCCCTATCTCTTGGAGCGCTTGCCCCTCCTCTTTCCCTCTTTTCATCTGTCATTCGCTTTATCTCTCTCTCATTCACTCGGCCTCTATCCTCCCTCCTGCTCTCTTTATCCCCTCTCTCACATTCACTCCATCTTCACAGCCTCAGCTCCTTTCAGCTTTAGCGATGCTGTGGATCAGCATTCCTTCGTTCGAGGAAAGTTCCAGGAGATTATGCACATCAATGTTGTTTCCTTTAAAAAAAAATAAAACAAAGCCTTTTGTATTGACAAAGCACAAATTAATTCTTAGAAAATGTATTTCTCTCTAGAAATGCATCAATATATTCTTCCTTGTTGGATTATCTGATACAGCAGACATGTTTTTGGCTTAATGCAGTGTCGGTCTTACATTCATACAAGGTTTTTTTTTTGGTTTTTTTTTTACCCACCAGACATATTGACACAACAGCCTTCATTTCCCATCAGTTCCCGTCCTGTATGTCCTGCTTACATGTGGTTTAATCCATCCAGCCTCCTCCTCGCTCAGATTAAATCCTCTTATACGTTCTAATTCATGCCTATTGTTGTTTTTCCTGCTCAGAACAACATGTGCCCTCTTGACCTCCACCTGCGGGAGCTCTCGCCCTGCACAGGCCATTAAAGGTCCTTCTGCCACATGAAACACAAATCTGGCTCTAGGATGTAGAAAAATATGGATCAAGAATCTCAGTTTTGAATAAATCAGTCCAGGGTTTGCTTGACAGCTGTCAGTTTTAACTGCATGTGTTCATCAGTTCAAACAACTACAACACTCTTCTCTGGTTTATCATCCATCCAAAAGTGCTGACAAAGGCATCTAAGGCTCCTGGAAATGCATTTGATGAGGAGCATCCATGGGCAAATGACTGACATGGAATATATATACAGTAAACTCCCACTTTAACGCGAATCAACTGCCGCGATTTGAGTCCATCGTGGATTTTTTCTGAGAACTGAACTAATTATTGTTGGCTGAAACCCCCGCAGTAACGCGACAGCCGCATATGTTTTTGCTTTTGTGATGTTCGGGCCTCGTCTGCCACGCCCCCTCATCCACATGCTGGGTTGCTAAGCACCGCACCCAAACATAAACAACCAGCATGAGGACGAGGGGGCATGCTGGACGAGGCCCAGACGCCGCAGTCAGCTGTACTCAGAGACGGGAGGTTTGAAAGTAGCCAATCCGAGAACGTAATTTATTTCATTCTGTTCTCCTTAAAGCCCTGTAGTTGTAGGCCGAAGTGCTTCTTTAAGCTTTAAATCTAAGCCTCACACCCAAACGCATCAGACAGGCTATTAAAATATGTTCCCCAAAGACACCTGTACAGATTTTCCCAGTACAGTAATGCCCTAGTTTTATGCAGATCAGGAGTCGGGGATTCACATGCAGATTTTTATTGAGAACCGGACTCATAGTTTTATGCGGAAATCCCCACAATAACACTGAACTGCAAATATCCTCCGCCTTTTTTTGGCTTTTTTGTGGCAATAAATATATTTATTTCCAGATGTTTGCACACAAGGACACTGTTCACCTCGCCGCAGTGTCCCAGTACTTTTGTCCCACAACCTTCCGAGTTGCATATCTCGGCAGGGAAAATGAAATTGGAATGTGGGTTTACCTTTAAATTTTCTTTAAGGGTAATGCATTAAACTTAGTTAAACTAAAGTTAAAATGACATTAAATGACATTAAAGAGTAAATTTGGGAGCATATTTAGGGTTTACACTACAAAAATAGACTTTTTTTTTTTTACCAAAACACAACAACATGACTTTTCAATATACGTGGTGCAGTACATGCATGTGTTTTGCCGCTGCAACCTAAAATGTGCCAAATGAATAACGTTTAATTGATCGAGTGGCCCACTGACCTGTTATCCAGCGCGACGAAAGCACTGCGGCTGCCCAGAGATGGCCTGCAGCCCAGTTGCTGGTTTTATATGTTGGACAGACGCCGTGTTAGTTCACATGCATGTGGGTGCTTGGGTGGGTTCCCAGTTCATGTTCTCATGAGAGATAATGGATGACCCAGTACAAAGAACATAATGGTTCTTAAGAACATAATGGTTCCTCTACTAAAACGTCCTCTACAGCCGTGCACATGTTAATGCACAATTACTGTTTATGGTCTGTGCAAAGGGTATGAAATATATACGGAATCTAAAAATTGTTAAGAAAGTGTGTACATCTATATTACACTATATATTACATATATTGTGTGATCATTTTATCATTATCTGTGCATGCAAAGTGCTTATTATTTGTGAGTGTGGAAAATAGGAAACATGGGGATCTGGTTTTATTGAAGGAAAACAGAAACAGGAGGCAAAAACAGAGATGGAGCGCCTCGGGAAACAGGACAGGAAAAAGACAAACAGACCCTCACCTTAACATATACAGGGTTCAGACGGACCTCCACCTTAACACATACAGGATTCAGACGAACCCTCACCTTAACACATACAGGATTCAGACGAACCCTCACCTTAACATATACAGGGTTCAGACGGACCTCCACCTTAACACATACAGGATTCAGACGGACCCTCACCTTAACATATACAGGGTTCAGACGGACCTCCACCTTAACACATACAGGGTTCAGACGGACCCTCACCTTAACACATACAGGGTTCAGACGGACCCTCACCTTAACATATACAGGGATCAGACTGAATAAGACCCTCACCTCACTGATAGGTAAGGTATCTCTCAGTAGGGGCCACACACGGCACCAAGCAAGAGCCTGCGGTGGGGGTGAGCCGCACACTCCTGAGAGAGTTCCACAAACATGATCCAAGGTAACAGACAAATGAGGCTCTGACAAACAGTAGGGACAGGCCAGCGAGGCCGTGAACCGCGAGGCAGGTGTGAACCAAACACACCAGGAATCACATAGAACCTAGACACACATGGGCCAAATAACATGAAACCAGAACAGGACCGGAAGCAGTCGAACACAACCGCAAAACAAAGGGAAAAGTAGAAGAGGAGCTAATAAAAAGGGGGACAAACAGGGGCCAGGTGAACCAAAGTAAGTGGTCAGGAAAGGGGGGTGGCTAAAATAAAAGTCCCATGAAGCCCTAACAAAACAGCACCAAGCATTACATTCCAGATAAAAGTGGTTCCAAGCACCACTCAGTTCATCTCCACAAGAGGCCCGGCAGTTGAAGTGAGGGCTCCATGTGTCTGAATGTGAAACGATCTCAGGACTCCAGAGTTAACTTTCACACAGTGTTTGTTTAGACGTAGAACTGAGGAGGAATCCTGGCCGGTGCTGTTGGAGCATGTATGGATAAACTGGACATTACATAAGGCCTCGTGAAAAAAACACAAGTGCAGGAGCTCGGATTCGTAAAGAACACGCAGTTCTCTGTTCTTCAGGATCTCTCCGAAGCTAAGAAACACCGGGGATGTGTTGAGTAAGTGATTTGATATCTGTTAATCTGGCAGCAGGGTCACATCATTCCAGAGAAGCTTAGCTCAGTAAGAGCGATGACTTTAAATTCAGACATGTGGCTGGTTCAGATGGCCAGATGGAGCTGTTTCAATGTGCCTTGTTCAAATATTCCCTGATTAGTGTGTCCTATTGTATCAGGCCCTGTTTGGAAGTGTTGTGTTTGAATACACTAAGTATACTGGAGTATTCTCCATTTTGTATGAGTTTGATCTATTTAAGTATACTTTGAGAATTCTTCAGTTAAGTGCACTGTATTTAAGTATCATCTGTTTGAGTATACTTCTTTTAAGTACATTGTAATTGAGTATGCTCTGTTTGAGTATTCTTCTTTTAAGTACATTGTAATTGAGCATGCTCTGTTTGAAGAAACTTCTTTTAAGTATGTTGTATTTGAGTATGCTCTGTTTGAGTATTCTTATTTTAAGTACATTGTAACTGAGTATGCTCTGATTGAAGAAACTTCTTTTAAGTACATTGTATTTAAGCATGCTCTGTTTGAAATACCTGGCAGTGGGACACATACAGAAATACAGAAGCTTGTCATTGCTTGTTTTAACACACTTCTTTTGACCAGCACTGGTAAATCTACTGTGAATAAATCCGAGAAACAAATGAAGTGAAGTGCCGTTGCCTTGTTTTCAGCTCTGTGTATGTCGCCCTGCTGACGCAAGAGTGCAGTTTTAATACCACTTAGATCATCTGTCGTATATAAACACTGTGATTCTGACCCTTTTATAGCAAAAAAGCTCTCAGTGTGTGTTGCAGAAAGCATTTGAGGGCAGATGAGGGTGATCTGAACTGATTTTACTTATCCGGAAAAAAATGAAAGAAATCTGATCCTATCCAGCTGAAGACAAAGCAGAGACCAGGATACATATGATATACAGTAATGTTCCAAGAGCCAATTTTTATAGTGTAAACCCTAAATATGCCCCCAGATCCGCTCCCAGAACACTTGTATTTAATTTTAAACTCAGTTTAACGCATTACCCTTAAAGAAAATGTAAAGGTAAATAAATAATCAGAATCAGAAAATGTTATTGCCTAAAAAAACATTAGCATTTATGGTTAGCATTAGCAGCATACAAAGACTCGTACACAAAAGAAACATTGAAATAACTCTCTCTACCCACATGTTTAGACAGAGCACAGATTACTAATATTAAATAAACGGAGATAACTGTTGAAAATTGGAGGAAAAGTTTAAAACACTAAAATATGAGGACAAGACATGGAGCAGTCATGCTACATGCTGCAGCAGTTCCTTCTTTTTTTTATGGCAGTTGACAACTTTTCAGTCTATTACCACCACCGCTGGACTGGTGACGGTAATACAGTTTGGTTCTCAGAAAAATCCACGTTAGACTGAATGCTGATCCGTGCAAAACTGAGGGGTTACTGTAAGGAATTTGTTGTATTGTCCATATCTATAAGTGGTGGTGGCGTAGTGGGTAGTATACTTGCCTCTAGACCAAGAGGTCATGGGTTCGAATCCTACCTTCAGCACACCATCACTGGGTTCCTGAGCAAGACCCTTAACCCCAAGTTGCTCCAGGGAGACTGTCCCCTGTAGGTAGGGATTGGAAGTCGCTTTGGATAAAAGCGTCTGATAAATGCCATAAATGTAAATGTAAATGTATTTACAATACATATAGTATGAACATGATTTGAAATTTCACATTTTCTTTCTTTCCGCTTCTCTTTCAGATCTGTTTGCTTGAATCATGTGCCGAAACTTTCTCTCCAGCCAGAGTAAATCAGTCTTTTGAAAAGCCCATCGAACTAAAAAATAAATAAACCAGATCACTGAAGAATTGTGTGGAATCACCTCAGAGTTTTCACCACAACACTGCCGCTAAATAATGACTGAAAGTTGTATATGTGGGCTGCACACTTGAAGATGCAGATTTCTTCTTGCAAAATTATGTAATTTATATTTTTCGTCATTTCTGATTATGTAATGTATAAGATTTATGTAACTGATACAGACAAATTTCGAAATTTAAAAACCCCTTACACATTTTGTTGATTTTCTAAATGAACAGACATTCTACAGGAACTGAAGAAGCTTTAAACTGACTTTTCATACCATTTAAGAGCACAATATCTATTTAATGTACTACATTCCAGTATAACGTACCAAAAGAAACACAGAATATATAAAGGTGCCATAACTTTTGCACAGCCCCCATTTTATTCATTTTCCCATAGAAATCATCAAAACCTTCACATATGACTGTATCTCACATTTTATAATCTTCATGTAAAATAACTATAATAATATTAAAGTTATTACTTTTAAGATTTCCATTAGAGTATTGCAATAAATGTCAGTCAACGGTTAGAGTTTACTGTAGAAAATTACACAAGTACAGGTTACTATAAGGAATCTATCAGGAATATGCAGGTGAAAGGGTATACATGAATGTAAAAATATTGTACAGCATTACGGTATTACAAATCATATGCATTCTTGTGTTTGAAATGTACTATTTGAATGTTGTACCCGTTTGGATGTGTGCATGTTTGAGGATGTTTCTATAAGGCAAGCTAATGCTAACCTCACCACGATGAGACTCAGGCACATATGGCATAGACAATCTGGATTTTCTTTCCAGAACATGAATTCTGTGAGCACACAATTCTAATGAAATGTGCAAAAAATACTTTATTTCACTCAAAATGCTTCAAATAATAATGTCCAAGTAATAATAATAATAATAAATGACAACTTTCAATCAGGCTTCTGTCAACATCACTGAAACATCTACAAAAGTTATTAAATGAATAAAGATTCAGGCAAAATAGTACTGCTAGCCATTGGACAGTTTACAAAACAGCCCTGAGATGTTTCAGGAAGAGGAAGACACAGGAGTTATATTGTTTTTTAATGACTTTTAAGAATCCGAGAAAATGTTACGCCATACGGAGTCCCACAGGGATTCATTGTTGGTCCCCTTTTGTTAAACCTGTTAATGTTTCCATTGAGCCAAAATTCTTCAAAGGGCTAATAGACTCATTGTGTGTATGCCTTAAAAAAGTAAATCACTGCATGCAACAGGATTTCCTGAGACAGTTCTCTCTGGGGATAAAGAGGGAAGGCTGTCCATCTGGA
This sequence comes from Phenacogrammus interruptus, assembly GCA_037974425.1. Classification (NCBI taxonomy): domain Eukaryota; kingdom Metazoa; phylum Chordata; class Actinopteri; order Characiformes; family Alestidae; genus Phenacogrammus; species Phenacogrammus interruptus. The sequence goes on from JBBPCW010292924.1 coordinate 7,001, forward strand.
ATCTAGTGCAATAAAGACTATAACCCAGGCCAAAATCTTGGTATAATTATGGATATAGATCTTAGCTTCAGTGATCACATTAAAGCTATTACTAAATCAAAATTCTGGCATATGAAGAACATAGCTAAGCTCATTTTGTTTTTGTTTTGGCAAAAGAACCTGGAGAAACATTTATGCCTGCAGGGCTTACTATTGCAGTGCTCTTCTCATTGACCTTCCAAAAAAGACTATTAGATAGCTGCAGATTATTATAGTAAAACACTCTAGATGATCTGTGTATTATAATGTGCTTTATAAATAAACCTGCCTTGCCTTAATTTGCATAAATGTGAAATGTCCTGCTACAGATGTACTTCTGTTCTTCAATACGGTTGCACTGTGGCTATTAACAGGTTGGCACTGATGACAGATAACTGTGAAATTGTTTGATACTTGTTTGGTTTGCTAGTAAATGACTGAAAGGGTTCATCACAATTTTCACATCCATGATACGCATCTGGACTGTGAATTTTTTTCAACAGTATAAACATTTATCCTCTTTAATATCTTCAAAATCACAACGACCTCCACAGAATTCCACAAAATACATACTTTATAGTATCAGAGAAATGTGTCCCGTTGCTCTGTTTGTATTATTTCCTATCACTGTTTTCCAAATTTCAGATATGCAAATTACATGCTGCAAATTATTACTGGCAGAACAGTTTCAAGACCCACATTGTTGGTTATTGTAATGACTTCAGGTTCTTAGCACTCTTAAAGATATCCTGTTTATGAGTCTTATTCCTCTGTTCTGCTAATGTGTTGGAAAAAAAGTGTAGTGGAAGTTCACTGATGAACCACAGACCTCTACAGGTCAAAGCAAACTAGTTCAAAAGCTCTTCTGCGTCACACATTCTGTCCTGATTCCTCCATGGGGTGTTTCTTGTTGAAGTTGAAGTTGACAGAGCCCAGTGAGCCACGCCGCAGAATGGGGGTGGTTGGCGAACTGAGAGAGCTGGGGGATGTAGGGGAGTTGGGATCTCTCCTAATTCTTCTGCTGGTGGCCAGGACGAGGGGTCCTGCCTCCTCCACCAGCCCATCGAACAGCATCCCCAGACTCTGGCGGACCCTCGTGCAGAAGTGCGGGCAGCTGAAAGTGTAGATGATTGGGTTCAGCACGGGGTTCAGGAAGGCAAAGATGGTAGACAAAGGCAACCCCACCTCTACCAGCGCCACCAGTGTCGAGTCGTCAGGAAAATACTGAGCAGCGACTTCAAGCAGGCAGAAAATGTGATAGGGTGCCCAGCAGAGGGCGAAGGTCAGGATGACTGAGGCAACCATTCTAGTGAAACTTTTAGAGAACCTTTCTCCTCCAGGCGATGTGCATTTGGCAGGAAAGGTTCGAGACGCCTTGGAGACGACTGTTTTGCCGTTTATCGTCACGCCGAGCTGGTGGCTCTCCCTCCTCCTCCTGCGGGTGCGGAGCTGCTGGCCGAAGTGCCCGTAACTCACAGCGATGATGACCAGGGGAACCAAGAATGTCAGAAGCACCTTTGACACCGCAGTTGCCGCCTGCCGAACCTTGCAGTCCCGGTCCAGTGTGTTCGGCGAGGAGTAGAGGGCAAAGTCATGGTAGCAGAGTTTCCGCTGGTCCAGTTTGACCGTCACCTGCCGGAACATGAAGTAAGGGAAGGTGTTTATTGCTGCCCACAGCCAGCCCACAGCACAGACCTTCCAGGCAGCCACTACTGAACGGTAGTTCTGGCTCCAGACCGGCTTGGCCACCAGCAGGCAGCGGTCCAGCGATATGGCAGCCAGCAGGTAGGCAGAAACGAACATGTTGAGGAAGAAGATGGAGGCCTCAGCGGAGCAGAGTGGCTGCCCCAGTTCCCAGTTGTGTCCCACTGCCAGGTAGTGTGTGAAAAGGGGGAGGCTCAGGGTGGCCAGGAAGTCGGACAGTGCCAGGTTGATCACCCAAACTGCAGCCACTGTCTTCTGGCGCAGACGGAAACCAAGCACCCACAGAACGAGAGCGTTCTCCAGGATCCCCAGGCCAGACACCACCCCCAGCACGCTGACCACCACCAGGTTGACATGTGTGTCGTTGTTGAGGGAGTGGTTAATCATTTTCTCCAGCAGGGGGCAGTGGAGCGGCTGTCCGGTGGAGGGCTGGTGGATCAGCGACGAATTGGAAGGGAATGAGGTCGTCATGGCTGAGGGCGACAAACAGAGAAAACAAAAAGGATACAAATGAATCATTAAGGTAAATATTTGTCTCAAATCACATTTACGTGCTGTAAAGATAACTGATGATAACACAGACCAGCAGCACGGCTGCATCCCAAAAGGCTCCCTGCTCCCTACATAGTACACTAAAATACAGACTCCTGCACAAACAGTGTAGAAGACGTCCAACACAGAGACACTGGAGACTCAGACATGTGTGCAGAACTCCAGAGTGGACAGACTGGAGCCGTGTTTGATTTGTGCTCTCGTTCACTCGCTCATTTATTTTCTACATAGTGTTTGCTATATAGGGGGGTTAGCTAGTGAACAAGAGGAGGCGATGTTTAGTTAATTTTGGACTCTCAGGACGTTTTTACTAAATGTCGCATAAACACACGTCTTTTCTCTCCATGTGGACCTATGACACGGCGATGTTGCATTCAGGATGAGAAGTATTTGAACTGGTTAGCACTCATCCCATCTTGGACTGATTTCTGTTCATAAAGTCCAGCAGGTCCAGCAGGTTCCTCCTCTTCAAAAACGATGGCTGTGATTGGTTAGGATGCCCCAGCCAGTGAAATCGCCTCCACAGCACCATGAGGAACTTCAGAACTTGGTCAATGCTCACATAGTTGCTGCGTTCATCAGGATTCAACATTTCTCGTGCAGATTTAGACACAATTCCATAAACACAATAAACCATGACATCTAAAACATTTATAAACATTTTTAGTTGTTTTTTTTTTCAGATTTAGATTTTGATTGATTTGTTGACCACTGAGTTTCTGTTTCTTCAGATTGATTTTATATTGAACCGCTCAACTGCACACATAATAAAGTACACAGTTAAATTCCAACATTCTGCTTGTTCTAGCCCTGACTGACAGCTGCACCGTTTTTGAATTTTATAAAATTACTCGTTGTACTGAATTCCATATTGTTTTACTTCAGGATTAGACTCTATATTTATAGTATATTTCTATGTGTGTGTTTTATGTCTATACTCTGGAAAGTATAAAAAATCAACAGGTCAGAATCATCAGAGATCAGTTTCAGTGGGTTCTGTGGTGTTTTTCATGCTGATCTCAGATCTGTGTGTAGTGT
>JBBPCW010292932.1:0-10311 GCA_037974425.1 Phenacogrammus interruptus
TTGACTGTTAATGTTACAGAGAACTTTAATAAAAGTGTCTCAGTGTTGGACGCCTGTGTTCCTCCACTGTGTGTGACGCCATCAAACGACTCGACTTCGACTTTGTTGATGGATTAGTGAATCTTAAAAAATCGAGTCGTTAACCTCATAGTTTAGACTCTAAAAGGATTTTTTAAAACCACAAATTGATCTAAATTGCACTGATGCCTCGCTTTTCTGTAACAGTCTTCTTTATACTCATATGATATATTTCAGTTCATATCCAGCCTATATTCCTCAACTTGTATTCTGCATCCAGTCTGTATTGTGTGTTTTACTCCATTTTCCAGTTCGTCTCATATTTTAATAGTGCAGTCTGTATTCTGTGTCCAGGTGGTCCATATTAAAATGCCTCAATAAGTCGTTTTTATTTATAATTTAATTTCTATTTTCACTCTGTATTTCAGTGTATATCCCCAAACCCCAGTCTGCATTCTACAGTCAGTCTGGTTCAGTCTGGTTCTCTGTTCAGTCTGTACTTAAGTGCCTTAGTTTGTCTCCTGTATTCAGTCAGCGCTGAATCGTTCAGTCGACGGTTAGCTTCGGTTTGCCGCGCTGTTCTGTGGAATCTGGCTGTATAATAGGCTCTGGCCTTTCATGCGTGAAGCGTCTGCATGAGCTTTCCTTCACAAATGAGGCAAAACTGAAACTGCGAGCCATTAAATTTTAGCAGTGGTCGAAAAACAACGAGCCAAGGTTACAAGGCATGGGTGTTGTTACCATAACGATTAACGAGGTCCAGTAATTGAAGCTGGGAATGGAGTGGATCATTGGGTGTTTGTTATTCTCGACTAATTTGAGTGTTACAAGGCAATTAGCTGGGTGTGTATGTGGAGCCGAGAACGAGAGAGAGAGAGGGAGAGAGAGACAGAGACAGAGAGAGAGAGAAAGAGAGAGGGAGAGAGACACAGAGAGAGAGACAGAGAGAGCGAGAGAGAGAGAGAGAGACAGAGAGAGAGAGAGAGAGACAGAGAGAGAGAGAGAGAGACAGACAGAGAGAGAGAGAGTAAATCCGCGCTAAAATATCAAGGTGAAAGTCATCATCGCTTGTGTAGTACAGACCCAGCTCCCAACACAACTGTGTGAACAGATTAACGCCGATATATTTTTTATCGCGCGATATGAGTCTCACATTAACGCCGATAACGATCCACCACTAATAAAAACGATAATGTAGCTTTTTACGTTAGAATTAAAATGTGTCTGTGCAATGTGTATAATACTGTATATGCAGTATATTCCTATATTTCCTATATTTTTTATTTCTATAGTCTAGTGCAATCAATATTCCACTAGTATATTATTATAGCACCCCTACTGCAACCCTTATCTCTGCTGTATATAAGGAACCACATACTGCTCTTTAGTTGTATTTAACTTCTAAACCTAAGACTTATGTGATTCATAATTAGATTTATTTATTTTTATTTTTAATCATGTCTGAGGTGATGGTGAGTTAAGAAACGTGCCTGGGGCTCCAGTGCTGTCGGAGGACTGACTCTGGTCTACAGAGATGGAGTGTTTACTGGAAATTTGGCCAGACAAGAGAACACAGGACACAGCACACAAGATCTCAGAGATATTTGGTAAAAATGGCAACTATCTTCATGCTCATGGACCAAACAACCACTCAACAATGTGGTGAAGAGCAGAAAACACTGCAGGTTCAGTATTTGAAGGTACGGGATGCACGTCATAAATATGGCGGCTCACCGGACCAAAAGCGCAAAGCGGTGAGGGATGTAAGAACCTCTCCGGTCCAGAACATTAAGGGCAATGTGAGCCGGCAGGAGGAGTGGAGAGGGGTCACAGTCAGGCCCACCCCTCGGCCTGGGGTGGCCTGAGGTGAGACCGGGCCTGCAGTCTATTACATATTTGTCTGTTTTCTTTCAGAACTTCTCAGATGACTCACTGCTGTGCCCTTATAGGACGGCCACTTCTGGGAAGATTCACCACCACTCAGTAACTTTTCTTCTCATCTGTTCCAGAATGTTATATTGAGCCAGCTTAATATTTACATTTACATTTATGGCATTTATCAGACGCTTTTATACAAAGCAACTTCTATTCCCTACCTACAGGGGGCAGTCTCTCCCTGGAGACACTTGGGGTTAAGGGTCTTGCTCAGGGACCCAGTGGTGGTGCTAAAGGTAGGATTCAACCCCATGACCACTAGAGACCTTACCCACTACGCCACCACCCTAATATGACTGGATGAGACCCTACAGGCGGATATGGTCATTTTGGTCCCTCTAAACATTTTTCAAGTGAAACAACAAGCATAAAAATGTCAAAACTCTTTCTTTTATTGTGTTTGGTCAGTGATTCATCCACTCGCGTGTGTTTTCTCACCATCTTTAATGAAGGCTTGGCTCACACTCACCACAGTCGTATCACAGATTATGGAAAAGCTTGTCTTCTGCAGAATCTCACCAGAACATCCATATATGCCTCTGTGCTAATGAGTACATTCACATCATTCGCGGTTCTAGACGGGGGCCGGTGTGGGTCAGGGCCACTGTAGAATTGCTGCTGGTCCCTGTTTAAAATCTTAATTTCTTATCGTGACATGTGCTGCTCGAAGAACGGAACTAACGCTCCGTGTGTTCTAGACGGACTGATTAAAGCACCACACACACGCTGTTATCTAGAACCTGAAGACCAGGAGCACAAAGTGTAAACTTTAGTTGTAAAAATGAACAGCTGGAGCCGAAATGGACTAACTTTCTATTTTTCCTCCTCACTGCAGTGAGATTAGGAAGGTGTGATTTAAAAACGTTTATTTAATCTTTTAAATGAAAGATTTATTTAATTTAATGCTGTGAAAAATAACTGTAAGCAAAACTAGAAAACAGAAAATTCCTGAAGAAATTTTAAATGGGCCTGCCGTCAACAAAGACCCTTCGGATGCCATAACGTGCGTGTGCGTGTGCGTGCGTGCGTGCGTGCGTGTGTGTATGTGTGTGCGCATGTGTGTGTGCGCGTGTGTGTGGTTTGCGTGTGTGTGCGCGTGTGTGTGTGTGTGCGCGTGTGCGTGTGCATGCGTGGGTGTGTGTGCGTGCGGGTATGCGTGCGTGTGCATGTGTGTGCATACGTGTGCGTGTGTGCGTGCGTGTGTGTGTACGTGTGTGCATGCATGTGTGTGTGGTGTGTGCTTTTGGGTGTATCTGTGTGAAGTTGGGTGTGTGTGTGTGTATCTGTGTGAATTTTTGTGTGTGTGTGTGTGTGTGTGTGTGTGTGTGTGTGTATCTGTGAGACTGTGTGTGTGTGTGTATGTGTGCATGTGCATAATTGCCGTTCTCCGAGACCCCTCCTCTCCTCACCTGCTCCTTTATCTACCCCCCCTCCTCCATTGGCATGCATTTGGTCTCTTCTCTCACAGCTGGCTGTCGTGTTCACAGCCACAAGGTTTCTCTCTTCCCTCCTCCACAGCCAGCCCAGCGTTTTCCATGTCTTCAAAAACGGGAAAAAGAAAAAGGCCCTCCGGGGGAGCTGCCTGACAATTGAGCGAGTGTCAAACGCGAGGCTGGACTGACAGACAGATGCGCGTTGTCTTTAAGAGAATCCCAATTAGGCTCCACCAGCAGCCCGAGCCAAACACATCCAGCGGCACTGGCCCCCCACAGCACAATAATTAAACAGCCTGAAAGAAAACATTCTGGCTTGGGAGTATCTTGTACAGGGGGTCCCCGCTTCCTCTTCTCCTTTTAACGACAACTCGCTTTAGTGGGTTTCTGCGTACAGAGAGATTAGACGGAGAACCTTATGAACGAGACGGGTTCTGCTGCATGATTCATCAGGACATTCAAGTTCATTAGACACGGCCTTCCGTTTACCTCTCCTGTTCTGCACGGAGCCTGACGGACGCAGTCTGTCTTTCACCGTCAGCTAATTTGCCACACTATATATGAAAGAAAGTGTGACAGGCTAATTTGATAATGTCTAAACATTTCCGCGCCGTTGGTCTCTTTAATGGCGGCATCTATTTCGCCTCACCCATGAAGAGTGACAGAAGGAGTAAACAGGGAAATGCTTTTCTCCCACCTGAGCAAAGTAATCTGTATTGTGATGAGCAACATGAAGGAACAGCTGTCATGTACATATACATATATATATACACATGCACATTGTGTGGACAAAAGTATTGGGACACCATACTTCCAGTTATGTAGGTACAGTTTGAGAAAGAAGCTTTTCTATTCCAGCATGACTGTGTCCCAGTGAACAAAGTGAGCTCCATTAAGACATAGAGGAGTTCAGTGTGACTGCCCTGCACAGAGTCCTGACCTCAACCCCATCCATGTATGGTGATTCAATATACTGGATAGGAATCAACAGCAATACTGAGGTTATTCAAGTCAACATGAGCTGAAAATCGTGACGCATTTCCTTTCCTGACGTATCTCCGACTGGATCGCGGTATCAGGGAGGGTTTCTGATCTCGCTGGGTCTTTTGATTCGATAACAGGTGGGGGAGGTGGCAGGAAGCAGTGAGACATGATATTATTGTAGATAATTTTTCCCATGCTGCCGATATCACAAAGGCCAAGTGAGGAAATGCAGTTTCTATTCTGACTTTCTAGACAGACACAGAGCCATATAAACTCAAACACTGACTCTTGCAAGTGAGGGCATCCTCACGGAAATCCCGATTAGGTTCAGGGACGGTGCTAAATCTTGTCTTTTTCCCCAGCAAGAAAGGGCATCTGCCAATAATGGGGTTTTGTCTCTTTGTCTGAGCTGCCAGAGACCATAACAGGAGACATACATCTGAAAGACCCTTTACCCCTTGCAGCCATTCGGCCCAGACAGCGTATGCCATGCATGTTCCATTTTCCTTCTTAACACTAACTTTCGCTCCATTGATCGAAGCCCTTAAAAGACAGCCGGAATTAACGGAATCATTCTTTAATCCAGTGCAACCCCGGCATTACAAAGTGAAGTGGAGAGCACCGGAGCGTGCACAGCAATTTTAAGGGCAACGTTTACAAATCTTCTGAATGGTGTATCAGTACCAATAATGGTGCTATTATTCTCCTTCTAATTTCTCTGAACAATGCAATTCAATGCGGTGCCATAGTCGAGGGCAATAAAGCCTCGTAAAAAAATCAATTTTTTTGTTGAGTTTTAAGAGATATTCAGGCTACTCATATTAAAAAAATCACAAATAAATGATCACAAATAAATCCAAAAATTCACAAATAAATGATCTGATAAAATCCAATACGTAGCACAAAGTAAATCTGATGATCTTGGCTCGACAAGCCACCAACAACAATCTCAGCCAATCTGTGTTTCGGTGCATAAGTCACATTAAGTCACATGTGTAGCATGTCAAAGTCAAAGTAAACGTTATCTTAGCTACATACATTTATAAGAAATGCATGTTTGGTTTTAAACAGCGTCGCTTTTGTTTTGCCGTGTACCACAGACACATAGACAAGAGATTCCTGACTGCCTGCCCTCTCACCTCGCGGGACACTGGATGTGAGGGCAAGGAGGACTGAGCTAATGCTCTTTATCCCCGGGACAAAAACAACAGGTGATGAGGAGACACAACTCGCAAACCTGACAAGGAGTCTAGCGAGAGCAAACGGGGAGAGACAGAACATGCCCTACGGAGAGAACGCGACAGGATCTGACCTGTCTCTGGCTTGCAGAGGACGGGGTGAAATACATGTCACAGGCCTGGAGAGCCGAGACAGGCAAGAATTTACCACTGACGCTAGCAGTGGAGTGATCTCATTATGTTTACAACTCCTGTCATGCAAAATCCAGCTTTTTCGTACGCTGGCTTTGAACTGCCGAGTCCTCTTCTTCCGTTCCTCTCTTCTGTCTCTGGGAATCAGCATCGCTGGACAGCGTATCACTTAAATAAGAGAGGAATAATGGATTTGGCTCTAATTGGACAGTAGCCATCAGCCGCTAACTGCTTGGGCTATCAGCAAAATCAAATGAATTCGGGCGTCCTAATAGCTGACCGCAGCAAATTAATGTGGCGGCGCCGTGTCCAATTCTCCTCTGCCTCTGATGCCGTTGCAGTTGTAATGCTCGAGCTTTGAAAGGCCCTGGCATCAACATAATGCCTCTTTGATTTCCGCGTATGAATGATGAAAACCCGCCGTAATGTGTTTGCATGGAGGGGCCGGCCACGATGAAACAGGCATTTAATAACACATCAGTCAGCTTCATTACGCCCTAATGCGACTGCAGAAAAACGCGCTCTAACAGTACGCCATTGCTCACTTCCCCTCAGAGTGAAGGATGAAATGAAAGGGAAAGCACGAGCTGAAGTTAGTGAAGCTTTTTTCGAGAGATCACCCGTGACCTTTCCTCCACCCCTGGAGGGGATAATTCCTTAATTAAAGGATAGGTCATGTTTTGTTAAAAAAGAATCGTTATTTTATCAGCTCCCACCACTTACATTCACACAAAGCACAACCTTGCTAAGTGGTATATCCTTAATTTGGATTATGCCTGAGACATATATGAAAGACCCTAAAATAAAAGATTAAGATTAATATGTCAAAGCAACTTTAAAACATCTCTGTATATACTCTTTCTGCTACTGCTTCTAATAATAACAATAACAACAACAACAAACAACACTACTACTAATACTACTAACACTAATAATAACATACTACTATTACTAATAATAAAATAATAACAATAACAACAACACTAATAATAATAATAATAATAACATACTACTACACTACTACTAATATAATAATAACAACAATAATAATAATAATAATAATAATAATAATAACAACATACTACTGCACTACTACTAATATAATATTATTATTATTAATAATAATAATAATAATAATAACAATAATAATAATAACAATAATAATAATAACAACAACAACATACTACTGCACTACTACTAATATATTATTATTATTATTATTATTATTATTATTATTAATAATAATAATAATAATAATAAACAATAATATGGCTAATATTACTACTAATAATAACATACTAATAATAACAATAAAAACAACAACACCACCACTACTACTACTAAAAATAATACTAATAACAACAACAACATCACTATTCTACTCCTACAACTACTACTACTAATAATAGTAACAATAATAACAACTAAACAACAGTAATGGTAATGATGATGATGATAAGGGATGAAGGGTGAAATGAAAGCGAAGGTGAAAGACGGAAAGGCTGAAGGAAGGACGGCGATGAAGCTGAAGTTGATGAAGCTTTTTCGAGGAATCTCCCGCGACCTTTCCTCCACCCCTGCGGGGGATAATGCGCCCATTCCGTTGTGTTTGCTGCTTGTCTCCACATTACGAAGGCACACTCACCGTTTAATGGACATCTTTCCTGGCCTGTCACATCAATCCGTTCCGCTCCTGTTCCCTGCCAGCTGAGCGCCACTGCTGCTGACTAAACTGACTCTCTTCTGGCTTTTCAGAGCACAAATCCTCAAATTTGGTCTTGGGTGTACAGTTTTAGGGGAAAATGTAATTGATTTAGGGCCCATACACGGTGTGCAGGTTCTTTAAACTTCACAAGAAGACATCATTTACAAAAATGATTCCTTTAAGGACAAGCCTCTGCAAGGTTCTTGATTCTCCAGGCATGGTTCTTCTATTCCATCACCTTTATTTTAGGAGTGCGGAATTCTGGCATTTCTGGTACTCAGCCGAGCAAAATAAAATCAACACAAGTGTGATCTCTCGGGCGACAAGTGCTATCGCCCTTCTGCATTTCAATTAGCCACAACTGAATAGCATTCAATTGTGGATAATGACTCTTAATCATGTTATGGTGTGCTTTGTGATACAAGCCATTCTTATTCCTGTTTACATGGTAACTGAATCACTGAATATTCAAGTGAAAACCTGCAGCACAGCATGGAGCACGAGGTGATTTCCTCAATGGAGTGAAAATCCAGGATAAAATAACCAGAGATAAAGCTTTCTGCATACATTTGAAGGGTTTTTCTTTGTTCTAATACAGCGAGCGGAGCATCTCCACGCAGAGGGCTCATTGTCCGAGCTGACCTGCTGTTCCCCATTAATCTTTAGAGCATTTGACCCAACGCCCTCCACACACGACGTATTGACTGGACTGCAACACAAGCCAAAGCACAATCAGTCTTCTTCCCCCATCTGCCCTTCTCCCATCGTCAGTCTCCAACCAAGACACTGCCCATTTTAATCCCAATTAACACCTAGAGAGATTAATTAAAGGATAGGTCCCTTTTTGTTAAAAGAAAAAACATTATTTTATCAGCTCCCACCACATATAATCACACATAGCACAGCCTTACTAAATTGTATCACTTTAATTTTAATTATGCCACATACTAAAATAAAAACTTGGTCCTTTGCGTTTACAAAAGTGCTTAACAAATAAAGTTGGATTGGATTGGAAAAAATATTGAGTATATTGAGAATTTATGTAAAAGTAATTTAGTCACTGGATCTACAGTTACTCAAAATCGTGGTCAAATGTACACCGTCTCTTGACAGTGCAAGGACAAGAAGCAAGCCTGCATGTAAAGTTGCTAAGAAATACATTACAAAACAACATCAGATTCATTTATATTTATGGCATTTATCAGCCGCTTTTATCCAAAGCGACTTCCATTCCCTACCTACAGGGGGCAGTCACTCCCTGGAGCAAGGGTCTTGCTCAGGGACCCAGTGGTGGTGTGCTGAAGGTAGGATTCGATCCCATGACCTTTTGGTCCGGGGGCAAGTATCTTACCACTAGGCCACCACCCCCAGATTCAGAATCAGTAAACTTTATTGATCTTGGATGAAATTGTTTATGTTCAACAAAACACAAAGACAAGAACAATATAAAAAATACTTTATATACAAAATACACTGTGCTATACACACAAAGTGCAGATAAATAACTTCCTACTAAGTCATTTACTAGAAGTAGCAACTTATATTGGGTCATTACTGTTAGATGATGTGTTTCAGTGAATGCATGTGTGTCTTCCTGTATAGGGTAAACAGTCAACATGATGATGCACAGCACCACTAGATTTCTGTCTGGGGTGATGACTGTGTCTGGGTGTTTCAACAACTAGCGCATTACCCATGGGCGCCGGAAGCATTTTTAATGTAGTGGGGTACGTATCGGTCTATGTCTCTCCGGGGGTGGGAAGCTGACTGCATCACTGCTTTCTGATTAATCGAAATGTCAGCACAACATGGAAAGAGGCCACACAAAAAAAACCCACAATGGAGTGTAACCTTTAACACTGTGAGAATCACGAAGGTGTACCAGGGCATCACTAAGTTCGCTGGCTTAGGTTTTCATGTAAAGAAAACATTTAATAACTCACACCAGACTAATAAATAACAAAAGTGGCTCTGGCAGAAAAACTCTCCGTCGGTTCGACTCCATGGACAGAGAATTGAATAAGAAACTCCGTTACCAGCCTGAGATAACCTGGAACATCAAAGTGTGCTGCAAGTTTCGTGGAGTACAGTTTAGGTGCTGTAGTCCTGTAGAAAAGTGTCTAATGTCAGGCAGTTAGTCAGTCACCGACTCAGTGTCTCTTACTGAATTATAAACTCAAAGTACAGTCAAGCATTGCTTTAGATCTGCTAAAAATGTGACACACAGTCTATTAAATTTGAATACCTTCTTCTTTTAAGCCAGTTAAGATATGCTCCTGAGGATCCTGCCTCTAACTGTAAAGCAGTAGGTTGCCTGCAGTTAGATCAACCCCATGTTGGCCTTGGTGTGTGCTGGTAAAAGGTTTTTCTTTGTGTAAGCCTTGGAAATGGTTCTCATGTCCCTTAGATAGATAAAAATAAGCAGTTCCATCAAAATGATCCGGCCAATAGTCTGCCAAATGTCACAATCACAGGTGTGTTTTCATTCACAGTCTGTCAGTCTCAGCATTTAGAGATCACATCGTGGGAGTTTATGAAACGTAAGGAGCCAGTTTTCATAAATTGTTGTTCCAGCCTCAAGCAAGATGCTTCTTTCACTTGTAGAAACATGGGATTTTTCATAACAATCTAGTGCCTGTTCAATATAAACACCAGAATCTGCTTTATTACTGTAAAAATCGATAAACCGAGTAAAACGTCCTCAGTATGGAAGAGTCAAAACCAGCCAAGGACGGCTTACACCACCGTACTGCCTCGCACTAGAAGGCAGCTGGGTGGCCTAGTGGTTAAAAGTCCGGGTTCGATCCCCAAGGCCGCTAGGCACCGCTGAGGTACCCTGAGCAAGGTACCGTCCCCACACACTGCT
>JBBPCW010292972.1:0-10310 GCA_037974425.1 Phenacogrammus interruptus
AGAACACAGCACACTTGACGTATTAATGTTTTATTACTATATATGCAGTAGTAGCATATACAGTGTAGAATTTTACATTACAGACTAATTAGCAGAAGACATTTTTACACGTTTTAATCAATATATCAGAAATACCATATTAAGTGAAAATACAATTATCTGTTTAAATTGTTTTTATCCCCTTAAGATGTGAGATTGAAATATAATGAATTCTTAATATTACTCTGAATGTATTTTATACTTACTATGAAGTGCTCATCTATCAATGACTACAGCATCTTAACACAAGAAAGATTTTTATAAATGTAGACTCGCCCGTGAAGATGAAAATCCCATTGGCTTCTAGTTTTGTAAATGAAACAAATTTTACTGAAAAAGGCTTCATGTTCATCAACATGGTTTCACTCGCTGTTACAAATGAAGTTTGCTATTTTGGACTCCTGTGGCTCTCTGAGCAGCAACACCATCTACAGATTGCAAGAAAAATAGCAATGGTTAACAACAAGGCTGATTTATATCCAGCCCAAATGGTAGATTCTCACTGCCTGGCTGTGGTCATGTTCTGTGAAGTGTTCCATGGATTATTAGTATGTAATTTATTTATTTGTGAAAAGAGTGAAACATGGGTCACTGTATCAGTGCTCCCTCTGCGCTATAAAATAATTGGATCATCCTCCCAAAAAATGCAGACTAGCAGAAATACTAAAGTGTCTGTGTTTACCGGAATGGTATGTTTGTATACACCAAACATATGGTTGCATGTAACAATAATTTTCTTTCTGTTTTTCTTAAAAGGAATGAATGGTGGGAAAGAGTTTGTGTGCCCTATTTGAAATAGCATGATACAAATATACTACCAACATGCTAATGATGATGTACAATACCATAGAATCCACTCAGCAACACCCTAACAACAGCCTGAGACACTCCAGCAAACATCTACCCCTACCAGCCACCTTAACCACCCTGTACCACTTTAGCATCCACCTAGCATACTGTAGCTGCTCGGGAGCTGCAGAGCCATTGCAAGGGCCATAGTTAAACGTGGCATTTTTCTACTAATATTAATGCACATTTTCTATTGTTTTTTGCAAATTGGGTGGAAAAAACATAAAATGTTTGTGCCTGACATTTGCTCAGGCCACATTTTATGCATGCTATATAAGCATTTTAACATTTAAACGGCTAGCTAAAGACATTAAGATGTTTTACTGCTCATATTTAATGCACCATCTACTTTCAAATCACAAAAAAATATTGTATTGTGATAACATCACATTGTTGCCATAATTAAATTGATATGGGGGTGGAGGGGCTTTGGCTGGGGCCACAATAAGAGGCTATACCTTATTTTTGGTCACACATAAGTTATAGCCACTTTTTGTGCCCCCCGGCCCCCCAAAGCCGCCCCGCTCCCCCAAAGCCCCCAGCCTCCCCATTTCCATTTAATTATGGCAAAAATGTGATGTTATCACAATACAATATTTTTTGCCATCTGACCTGGTGACTAAAACTTCCTTTCCAGCTTCCACTGTGACGCAAAAGAAGACTAAAGTCTTGCGCCACCTTATGGACTTCAAAAGCAATGTTTTCAGAGTAAAAGCAGAAGTATATTAAGAATGTTTAATAATAATAAAATAATGTAAAATAGTGCTATTTTAAAAATTTTAAGCTGTTTGAACTTAGTGTCACATTCCTTTACATTTTACTTCTTTATTTTACTTATAAAATGTTTGTTTATGTATTAAAAGCCTAACAGGTTATTTCACCTTAATGTATGTAGCATAGCCTGTTTACTTTACATATAAGTATGTGTAGTTGATTTCTTTATAGCAGTAAGTGAAATAAATCCAAAGGTATTTTAGGAAGGTTAGTGCATTAAACTGAGATTATGTGTTTGAGAGCAAACAGACAGTAAGGATTATTAGCCTAGCTTCAGCTTTACATTTTATAGAGCTTTCAGTGAAAGAAATTTTGCACATTTACAATCACTGTGACATATTTTTTTAATTTAATTTCATTATCAATATCTATAATATTACTATCTGAGCTTTGAATGGCCTAATAAGCAACTAGTGCCTAAGAAGAGCGATAAAACATGACCTTGGACCCTAATACATGTTTACCTTTTCTCAACCAGTTAAAGAGATTGTGGTTTTTGATCTAATTCAATCACCTTGAATGTTTTTAACATTCATGATAAAACTAATTAGCATAATATGGAAGTTTAGTGTGGCGTCTCTTGTTTTATGTAGAATGTGTGTCCAGATACTTTAACAGCTGAATCAGTACTGGAGTAGTTTGATTTTTCAGTAAACTGAAAATAATCTGATTTAATAGAAGATCAAATGCAGCTGTTTCATACAGTTTACTAAGTTATATGTTTGCACACCTTATGTTTTGTGAAAATAAGTACACATTTAAGCATATCGCATGTTTCTGCAAATGTTAATGTTTCTATTTATTCTGTTTTTTATTAAACACATTGGAGAAAAAATGACTTTTGCTCAGGCCATACTTTTGTCTGCTAAATTCAGCAGATAAACTGTAATTTTGTGTTAAAATGTGTCTTTGTAGGGAGTGTGTACTTATTTACACTTAGAAAATCAATTAAACAAATTGTTCAGTGCTAATACTTTTGCTAATACTAATGCAGTATAGATGTAATGCCTTTATTTGTGATAGGCTGTGAACTAGAATTTTGCCATGTTTCTTCGTATCGGTATTGAGATCAGAACACTATATTGACAAAAGTGTTGGGACGCCTGAGCATTACACCAACAGGCACTTGATAATACGTAGTTGGTCTCCGCTTTGCAACTATATCAGCTTCTACTCTACTTGGAAGGCTTTTGTGCCTATTCATACTGTACAGCATTTATAAGGTCAGACACTGATGTAGGACAAGGTCAAAGTCTTTGACACTCAAATGATCCAATCATGTTTTTGGACCTTGGTTGGTCATGCTGGAATTTTTATTCATAAAAATGTTCTTTTTTAAACTGTCTACTAAGTTGGAAGCATGGCGTTGTCCAAAATGTCTTGGTCTGCTGAAATAAACACAAACCCTGGCAAACAGGTACGTCCCAATACTTTTGTCAATATAGTGTATGTATGCCTGACCTTTGCGCAGGCCACATTAAAATGTGTTTTTTTAGAGGGCGTATCCTTTTGTACACTTAAACCTTTGCTAATGCTAATGCAGATGTGTCGGTAGTATCGGTATACTGATACATTGGTATCGTAGAGAAGAGAAAATCGGTGGTATCGACCGTCACTTCAGCTTCCCTAAAGTTTCGTCCAAAGTTTTAAACCGCCTTTTAAGATTGACGCGTCCAGTCGGTCCAATTCCGTTACCGGATTGTCTCTGAGATCCCGCCCATGTGCATTTTTCTACCAATAAGCGAGCGCAGGAGGGTTTTCCGCCATTTTGTGGGTCTATAAGAACCTCCCGCTTGCTTCCACCCCGACTGTGTGGACTGTAGTTCTGTGTAGTGCCATGGACGGGTGAGTAGCTTCAAAGCAGGAAAAGCACGTATATGGAACTATTTGACTATGGGAAACGTCTCTTTTAAGTTGCTAAGACGCCCTTCTTCTTTTTTGAGCCGGTATGGTCGATGTTTGTACCGATTAGCCCACTCGAATCTGAAGTTTTATTTGCGAGGGTCGTGTTGTCTTGGCTGTTAGCTCGGGTAGCTAGCGACGTGTCCTCAGACACAAAGTTGAGAATCGGGTACCTGTTGCAGATGAGATGTTACATTTTAAAGCTTTATATCAACGTAAATTAACTTTAATTAAACTGGTAAACACTGGTGAAAAGTAAAGCACTTTCTAAGTGTATTTTGACAGCTATTTCTGTACTTCCACTGGAAAACGTGTCTGAGTTTCCGCGTTGTTGCTGGCTAACGTTAACAAATCGGTTTAACTTGACCAGCTCGACATAACCCTGTTTTAATTCCACCCAGAGAAGTGTTTTTGCTTCTTATTGGCTGGATTCAGTTCTTTAGTGCACTACATGTTTGTAAGGAAGCCGAACAAGCGTTAACAATGTGTTTTTTTGGTCTTTGCACCTTGCTGTTGCTGAAACGTGTAAACGTTAACGTGTCGTTGGGTTTAATCTCTCTGGACTGGGAGACTGGAGAGCCCACAGCAGCCTGAACATGTATTAAAAGATTCCATAGTTGCTCAATTCTTTCTTCTTACTCTTCTTGTTTGGACTTTTTGCTCTCTTACAGACGTTTAGAGGCGGATTTGTATCCTCTGGGATCCAGCTACGTCAACGAAATAGAGTAAGTTTTTCTTTTGCCTGTAATCATGAACTTTAGTTTTGAGTGCCAGGTTTTTGCCACTGTTAATTATTACAGCACAACTGCTGTACAGCAAAACCTAGAAATCTATATGCATGTCTATCTGTCCTTATGACAGAAGTACAAATGTACTCCATTCTTTCTCTCCATGTCTGTCCTTCCATATGTCTGTCTGTCTTTCTAAATGTCTGTCTGTTTGTTTGTTCATTGTCTGTCCTTTTGGTATCTTTCCATCCAACATCTGTCTATATATGTTTATTTGACTTCAGCCTGTATGTACACTTCTGCATATGGCTACACGTATGTCAATTCTCTCTTAATTTAATCTATAAATAAATATCAGTGTTGATAATTAGATCTGTGCTGTTGCATCAAAACATAAGTCCTGAATGCATACTTTACAGGAGACAAGAGTTGTGGAACTTTTCTAGTAACTTTCATTAGAAGATTGAGCTCTGAGGTTTTGTTGTTACATTGACAGTGTGTGTATCAGAAACGTAAGTGAAGATGACCAGTTTTTTGTTTGATGAGCTGTGAGAAAGTTGCAATATTGAAACACTACATTTTTGACATACTTATTCAAAGTAAACAGGATGAACCACTTTAAAGTTAAAACACATCTCAAGGTGTACTGTACTTTCATTTTAAACTGCTGATTGTGTATCGGGTAGGGGCATATTTCCTAAGACATAACGTAATGGAATGTGTGCCAAAGCATAACCTTTTTACTTCAGATGCCTGTGTTTAAAATGTGTTCTTTTAAAAGATATCTATACAAATCTAACACAAATCTCTGCTGCGGTTTGTCTTTTGATATACTGCTGTTTTCAGATAATAGGCTTTATCATGTCTGACCATGCGTTAACTTTGTTTTTCAGCAGCGTCCATGATATTTCAGTTGGCACAAAGGTATGTCACTCTTTCCCACCATTCATTTACTTCCTGTATAGCTCAGTGTGCATGTGGCATGCTATTTATTTATTCTTTTTTGGTTGTGTTAAGTTGGTTCACTTTCATTCCTGCTGTTAATTGGCTCACAGCAGGTTTTCTTTTTGCAAGTCTTCACGTCGGTCCCATAAGACCGAATATTACGGCTGTAACTGCTGTTCTCCCTCCTGCTGATCCTGAGACTTTAATTATTCTGGTCAAAGGCCTCCCGCTGTCTAAACAATCGGCCTGAGGGCGCGCCAAAGCGCAAGCCGTAAACATGTCTTTCTTGTAATTACGATGACGATGCTTTGGTGAAACACTTGAGTGGGTCTTGACATTAATGTATGAACATTAATGTATAATATATACAGGAGTATATACCAATGTGAAATGTAAACATTTCTTTGTTAAGGCTATATTGAATTGATTACAAAAATGCGCTGTCTCTTATACTTTTAAGTAACCCTTGGAGATATAATAACAGTTTATTAAACTTAGTATATGTAGCGGCTCAGTGTGCTTCACAATGAAATCGGCAAATTAAATGGAAGCAAATCTGTCATCCAGAATATCTTCATATGTTGTACCATTGAATACAGAACAACTGAGTTTTAGTGTTTGCATGAGAGCTTATGGGCATGACCTTGTGTAAAAGGCCAGTGTCATGAAAATCTGAATTTCCTCAATTTGTTAAAAGTAAGTTTGGTTTGCTGGGTAAACATTTAGTTTCGGAGCATACCATTTACTCCCCCATCCAAACAAGCAATGTATAGACTCTAAGCTGCAGAAGAGCTTGTTTTGGTAGTGTCTAATTGTCATGAGAACTGTCATTTATGCATATACCAGCATGTCCACTCACACTTCAGTCATTAGTAATGTTTCCACAGGGCAGAACAGAGCTTATTAAATAGACAAGTGACTTGGATTACAAGTAGATTACAAAATACAAGTGACTTGGTCACAGTAATAAATGCAGCTTGTTTAATTGTAAAGTATAAAGAGAGATTGGAAAGGTGTCATGGAAAACCTTCAGGCAGGAAATGCCAGAAAACTGTTGAATATGAACCCTTTAGTTACTTAATGTCACTAATATTAAAGTTTACTGTGGAAGTGATCAAATGTTCTCAGTTCTGTCACTAAAACCACGTAGTACACAGAATTATTACATTTCAAAAGTAATTTTATTATTTCTGTATATTCCGTAACTTTAACTTAGGTTTGTTTCATGTAGCAATCCAGTGAGGAAATGGCCGATTTCAGTTGTCGACCTTTTATGGCCTTTAGATACACAAGGGTTGTGTACTTAATTCACACGGCTGTAAACATTAGATTTACTTATTTAGCAAGTACTCTTATGTAAGTGTTTTTCTGTGATGTGCAAGTGGAGTGAGACATATTTATTAGTAACAGTGGACTCCCTGCCTGAATAGGATAACAGACGCCATCCTGGGGGAATCACAGAAATAGATGAATTTTGAGTCTCCATCTTTGGTGCTTGTAGATGCATAAGACTTCCACTGATTTTTTCCAAATTTCTTTACAGTAGTGGTGAAGGGAACTAAGGGGCATGATATCTACAACTTTATATACTTTCCAAACCTTCACATGTGTTTATATGGAATGTTAATGGCAAAGTAGTTATACTTCTGAGCTAAAGCAGTTTTATTAGAGGACTGTTTTGTCTCACACCTCTCTTCGATGCAGATTTTGTTTTAGACCAAAACCTCAAATTAGGAGATAGGAGTCCTTTTGAGGGGCAGACATCTGATTCCTTTCACCACCACTGAACAGTGTTTACTCAGTTTGTCTAGGATCGCAGTAATGGCCTTACTCCCCTCGACCTTGAAGGCTTGATATCTCATTGTGGTGAACATGCCCAGCATTGTGTACTTAATTCCTTTTGCACATGTCAGAGTGAGCACATCCCTAGCTGATGGCCTTAAATGCTGTTAAAGCTCTGTCTGGAATGTTTGAGGTTACATTCCTGTTCCTCTGACCCCATGATTCAACATTAGTGCTCGATCTTCAGCACAGGATGTAAACAAACCAGCACCTGCAAACCTTCAGCTCCTGCAGGCGAATGTGGCAGACATGACCGAGGATTTTCGTCTATAAGCTCAGTGTCTGTTTATCATGGTTTGTGTGGCGCTTCTGTTTTTTCTTTATATATAAATGAAGCCAGTTTAGCGCACACACAGGCACTCAAACCACTCTCCATTTCTGTGTGTAGACTAAAGTTAAACGTATCTGTTGACCTCAGTTTTTAGGAGGCGTCGAGCCTCAAGTCCTCTTTAGCCTGACTTCGCTCTCTGCTGCGTAGAAAGACAGGAAGGAAATGCTAGCAGTGGGTGGATGAATTGCTTGAAACAATGGTGTTTTTAGCAAGACAAGGCAGGAGTATCGCAACATGTGTTGAAACACGTTTCAGCTCAGAGGAACGCAAGAGCCTGTCCACTCTTTCTTTTTTTTTTTTAATTGGTGAAGGAAACCAGAACCACACCACCCACGTCAGCATCCAGCCCGGCGCTTTCGTCCCTCTGTTTTTGTTTTCCCTCGCTCCCCGGCGCTCCAGCTGTGTTTTTGCTTTGTCAGATAGTGGGCGTCTTTCTCCCCCTCAAACCTGCAATCAGAGAGAAGAATCAGGAGATTGTACAGATTGCCTCCAGGGTGTGGAAGAATTACTGCAGAGTATTAATTCTTTTTGATGCTGAAACCAAGAATGCTTTGAAATTAACGGTAAAAACTATTTATTATTGCATTTAAGTACAAAAACAATAGTTATATTGCCTCACTAAGCAGCACTCATTTTTTCTCCTCCACTTATAATACTATTTATGTACAAGGTTTTATCAAGACTATCCCAATATGTGTTGTAATGATGATTTGCTACAGTAACAGTTAATGTTGCCTGTCCTAATGCCTCACTGATTTTTGCTTGTTTCTTGTCCCCTTATGTTTAGCTTGAGTGTATGTACCACAACCGGTCATTTGTCTTTACAATGCCATCTTTATCCTTTAAATTATTTTTTTACTGTGCTTTGACTGTAAATGTGCGTTGTTCCGATTGGCTTCCCTGATTGGCTTCTTTATTTTTATATATATATATATATTTTTTTTTTAGTTCTTTAAATGCAGCCCATCCTGCAAAGCTCAGCATAAATGGGTGGAACCAAACCTCCTATATAAGCAAGCACAGTGGATTTTTGTGACTTCACAAACGCAGCAAGTTCAAAATAGATGCCTCAGTTTCCTAATATGGCTTGTTTTAAGTGTTTGTGATGGATTAACCTTTTTTCTTCGCTAAGAGTGCTGGAGCTTGGGAGGGTAATGCTAGTCAGAAGTCCAGTGCAGTTTTGCTAACAATGCTGGCCTTTTGGCTGAACAGAACTCACATTGTGGCTCCGGAGAGTAACAGGCTTTAGCTTATCCAGTGCATGTGACCACTCCAGCAGGCTCTTTCCATCTTGAAGTGGTTTATGAAGAGACTGATGCTGAATGATTTGCTCTTTAGGCAGTCGGCTGGCCAAGTGGCCACAGCTTTGGCTTCGAGTGACCGGCTTTGTTAGTAATGGCTGGACACAGCTGCCTCTGTGTGGGTCGCCTTCCCTTTGTTGTGCTTTTACAACAAGTAAACAGTGGTGTAATCTCCAGCTGCTGGCAGACGAGGGTTTCCTTGGAGTTTAAGATCATTTAACTTCCAGTTCAGGAATTGAGTCAAAGGCCATCAGTATGGATGTGGTTTTCACTGAATCAGTATCAGGAAATGTTTTTGGTCCTAAAGAAAATTGTTTACGTCTTTCATGACTAATTGTAAAAACACTAATTTTGCTTGTGAATATTTGATTAGTCTGCCGATGTTTCAAGGTGTCCTTCAGAATCGTTTGGAGTGAAACACTGTATTTTTACTGTCTGTATTGTTCTCAGTGGAGGTTAACTGGATCCACATGTCCTCAAGACCCCGACTAGAATGTTTACATTGACTGCATTTGACAGATGCTCTTGTCCAGAGTGACCTGTGTGTGTAACATGTCCCTCAGACTAATAAACCTAGACTTAAGAGCTGCTAGCAGACTAAGATTCTACCAGTGTTGAAGATAACACTCCACCAGGGGCCATAGGTTATACTTGGAAGCCCACTTGTGAGTTTTTTTTAAAAAAAATTTTTTAAATTAAATCAATGTAGGTTGGCTGTCATTACCTGAAGTGGTTATGAATGAGCAGCATGTATCAGATGTTGTTTTATCAGAGATTTAAGATTATTCTGGCCTACAACTAAATGAGTTAATGTTGGAGACATACATGCGGGGTATTGTGAAGCAAAATAGTCAGCATAGAAACTTAACACAAGTCAGTTTACAACTAAAATAGTCTTGTTTATAGTGTAATATGAACAGTACACCTTTTATTTTGTTTGTTTGTTTTTGTGTAATTTAGGGCAGGGCAGACAGGCTTTGAAATCAGATGCCTCTGTTGAATGACTAGTCACTCTGTTCCAGTTTTTAAAGGTGAAAATAGCTTGTGTGTGAAAGAGAAAATTCAGATGGCTATAAAATGGTGTGTATAGGCGATATGGCAGAGATATCGTATCACTTTTTTTTTTTCGTCTTCATGATTTCCGTTTTATCACTATTTATATTGACTTTTTTTTTTTACTATTCTGCAAGTTACTGAGCAGTATGGTCCAACTGTTTTACTTCAAAAGTAGAGTCCTGAAGAACTAAAAAGCATTTAGGCCAAAACATTTCTGAACAGATTTTAATTGGTTTGTGCAATTTTGCCAATATGTTTATTTAAAGCTCTGAATGAAACATTGTCGGGAGAGTGACAAAATCAAGAGCATAGAACCGCAACAGATAGAATGTAGTTTACATAGACTGGTCGTCCCCAACCTTTATTTGGTCACGGACCGGTTTAATATCAGCAGTTATGTTGGCCTTTAAGGAGCGGCAGATAAATATACATATACGTATTTATACTAATAAATGATGCACATAAAAATGGGGAATCTTTAAAATATAATAATAAACATAAATCCAGTGTGTACTCGCAGCTTTATTAACAGCATTTTCATAA
>JBBPCW010292982.1:0-10309 GCA_037974425.1 Phenacogrammus interruptus
GTGCCTCCTAAAATCCAGTACCATCTCTTTAGTTTTGCTGATGTTGAGAGAGAGATTGTTCTCCTGACACCACTCTGGCATGAGTCTTACCTCCTCTCTGTAGGCCGTCTCGTCATCGTTGTTGATCAGGCCCACAATGGTGGTATCATCTGCAAACTTAATAATGGTGTTGGAGCTGTGTCTGGAAACACAGCTGTGTGTGAACAAGGAGTACAGTATGGGGCTCAGAAAGCTTCCCTGTAGCGTGCCGGTGTTGAGGATCATTGTGGAGGAGGTGTTTTTGCCAATCCTCACGTGCTGCGGTCTGTTGGTAAGAGTGGCGCCGAGTCCCAGCCGTAGCAGCTTCTTGATCAGCTTAGAGAGGATGACTGTGTTGAATGCAGAGCTGAAATCCACAAACAACAGTCTGGCATAACAGTTCTTATTGTCCAGGTGAGCCATGGTGGTGTGGATGGTGAGTGAAATGGCATCTTCAGTGGATCTATTGTGCCGGTATGCAAACTGAAGTGGGTCCAGGTTGGTCGGCATTGACCTCATGATGTGTCTCATTACCAGCCTTTCAAAACACTTCGTTGTGATGGGAGTTTTGTGATGGATACCTGTTATGAAGCTGTCTTTCTTATTATAATTCACATTAAAAGCTGGTCTTTCCCATTTAGTATAGCTTAACTTACTGTCATTGCGATGTGTTATGGTAATTAGGATCTAAGGTGTAGCTTGATGGCTGCAACCACTTGTTTCTCATATTGAGGGAAGTGTAAAACAATGAGCACAATGTGACTAGTGGAAACAGCACAGTATCATATCTGTTTCAAATTTCTACTGGATAAATATCAGTGACAACAGGTGGCCTGTACAGTGCACCCATCAAACATACATTATGCTCCAAACCATCCAAATGTATGGTTTTACACAGAATATTAATCTAACTTAACCCTTTGACTAGTATTATTACAAATATGTGCTTGGCTCTGGCTCATCTCTGGGTAGTGCCATCAGAAATGTGTAATTAGAATGTTAGAGATCAGAGAGTTCAGTATTACGATGCAACAATTACCCTCAGAGTGTTTCAGTGAATAATGACCTTCTAGAATGTTAGTAAAATCTAACTCTCCAGGACACAGCACTGTTTCATAGAACTCAATCCTTGAAGTGTTGAAACACTGATCAGGTAAGTAAGCAAACCCACCTCCAGCCTAATAAACATTATTTTAATTTAATTTTGACATAATCTATGAGACCTAGCAACATTAGAATATCATCCAAAATTGTGGTGAAGCTGTATCTCAGAAAGGATACAGGGTTATTAAAGAACATTTGTATCGTGGACCCAGTAATGCACCTAACTGTATTGGTATATGAAATTGATTTATGCATATCTTCAGACAGCAACCTATTAATACACAAAGAAAGAAAGAAAAAAAGAAAAAAAGAAAAGAGAAAGCAATGAAGAAAAAAAAGAGGCATACCAGAAGATCTGCCTTTTTATACATTTGCTAAAATAAATTTACCTCTTCTGAAAGACCTCAAACACATGCTGGATTTTACAGATATAATCATACTGTAGGTGGAACATATATGGACAAAAGTACACCAACAGGAACTTGCTGTCATGGTGTCTGAAGGGAAGAGACACAGCAGTGAGCAACAAGCATTCAGAGAGGCAGTTTATTTTTAACTGAAAAGCACAAAGTTTAACTCAAAACAGTCCACTAGCTTGAGGCACAACCACCCAGGAGTATCTCCACTCCTCGGTTAATCCCCAGCTCCTGTGACTTTAGAGGATCCCATACAGCCCTCGCTGTTCAGACCAGGATCTCTTGAACTGTCCTCTGGTCAGTGGAAAGTCCCTCCGTGCAGCCACTGACTTTCACACTGCAGCCCGTCACTCCTGGAAGCACACAGAAGAGAGGGAGCAAGGGAGAGAGAGAGAGAGTCGCAGACCCAGCTCGTGACCAGTTGTGGAGCCGGAAGAACGTCAGAGGGAACGCCCTCAGGGCCAGCTTGGGAACTGGAACGCACAGAGCGGGAACTCCGTGCCCGCTGTCCCCACACTGGAATAGCCTCTGGTCCTCGACTGCTCTGTACACAGGAACTCTCTATTCAGCTCCCAGCTTTACTCCTGCACAGCTCACTTTCACTCAGACTTCTCAAAGATGTCATCTGTCAGACATGGGATTTTGGTTTTTGGTGACCACGCACTGTGACTGTGGATCGACCGGGCTTTATCCAGTCTCTCCACCAATCACAGTGCGCCCACACACACACAGCTCCTAATTAGCTCTGCTCCTGCCTGAGCTCTCAGCCCGGAGCACTCTAATCTGGAATACGTGTGTGTAATCACCAGGTGCCTTCGTGCCCCTCACCAGCTCAGAGCCAACCTGCTGATTACACACAGTATCCAGTCACGTGGCAAATTCCAAGTCTGCACTCCACCGGCAGCCACCTTGAACTAAACTAAACTCCGGAACGCAAACTGTAAATAAACTGAAGGGCTGCCTCTACCAGCAGCCACCCTTAACTAAACATAAAGGCTGCCTCTAATGGCAGCCACCCACAGACGTCACACTTGCATTCAAATACATAGACTTTAATATGGAGTTTGTCGCTATCAGCTTGCTGTGTGTTGTACTTGTAATATTATGCATGTGACGAATAAAGAATCATGAGTCTTGAATCTTGAAAACTCTGGGAAGGCTTTCCACAAGATTTTGGAGTATTTCTGAGGGAATTTATGCCCATTCATTCTGTAGAGCATTTATGAGTTCAGGCGCTGATGTTGGAGAAGAAGGCCTGACTCACAATCTCTGTTCCAGTTCATCCCAAAGGTGCTGGATAGGGTTGAGGTCAGGACTCTGAGTGGACCAGTCAAGTTCTTCCACACTGAACTCCTCCAGCCATATGTTTAAGGAGCTGGCTTTATGCACTGGGACACAGTCATGCTGGAATAGAAAAGGTTCTTCTCCAAACTGCATCCACAAAGTTGGAGGCATAGCATTGTCCACCACGTCATTGGATGCTGAAACATTAATGTTTCCCTTCACTAAAAAGTAAGGGGTCTAGCCTAAACCCTGAAAAACAGGTGTGTCTGAATACTTTTGTCTATATAGTGTATTAGACTAAAAGTGATATGTTTTTATGTTCTTTGCATGCCAAGTCCAAACACTGAAAATACAAAAAGGTGAAACATAGAAGCAGTCAGTTAATCCAGAATTGCTTCTTTTCAAGTCACTGGTGGCCTACGCTGTTCCACTGATTTGCAACTAAAAAAAAATATATATATATATATGGTTAATTGTGTTTAGTTGTGAGGACCTTGTTGTAATGTATGTACATAAATTCTGGCCAAGCAATGTAGTTAAAACAATGCAAAGACGGTTTACTAATCACTAAGCAATTGTCCATCACCAATGGACGGTGCCATGTGCATATTCATATACATAAATATATTCACAATATCCAGCTCGTTGAAAATGTGTTGTTCACGAAAGAGGACAACATTACAGGAAATTACAGGAGTGACCTTAATACATATACTTGGAAAGACTGGTCCAGTGCTGTCATCTTTTACTCCAATTGATTCATATTTTGATTAAAATTGCAAAACTTGCTAACATTAACTTTACATTACATTTGCTACACCCATAAACATGTTTCTTCAAGGGTTGTTTAATGAAGGTAAGGATTGTAAATAGAACTGTAACAACTATTCAAGTGTTTTTTACCTGATTAAATGGTTCCTCTTTGTAGCAGAATCCTGTTTCAAGTGATATTTAAAAAATGTTCTGTACAGCACCAAAAAGGGTTCCACTGTCAAATAACCCTCTTTGAGTAATATATAGAAACAATTTGGCCAGGAGTGTAGCATTTGCTTCGTCACCATACAAAATAAACAGAATAAAATGTTGTTCAACATATTATCTTATGACTGTAAGTAGAAGTGAAACAGGATGCATGATGCTACACTCATCAAGGAGGAAGTCATGTGCAGCTGTGGGTTAATAGGTAAATTCTTTTGGGTGTGAGTAAAGAGATGCAGTTGCTTGTGGAAAGGAGTGAAACTGATCATGAATCTGAATCTCTGTGTCATCAGCTCAGTCTGGCTTCTTCTTTGCATGATAGGTAGGCTATGATTTACAACAGACATTCAACAGATACTCATTCGTTAACTTTCTGCTACTAATGATATTTTTTAATATAGAATTCTGTTAAATCTCAGAATGTATTTTTAATGCATAAATGTATAAATACATATAGTCATACCACATTTGTTTTTACAAGCAAATCAAGGAAATGTTTAGACCCTGACTGAACTCAAACTTAGGTCAGACATGTTCTATTGCATGGATTTTAAACAGATGTAGTAAGTAATAATCTTGTAAGTAATGGTCTGCAAGTAATGGTATTTTCAGTCTGAACCTGTAAATTTGGAGTGACTCAGGAGTGTGGGAGACTCAGTTATCCTCTCCACTCTTCTCTTTAGGCTGTTCATGCAGTGAAATAACTGTAAAGGGCTTTTATGGTCGGAATGTCATCCTGCCATGCAAATATGATAGGAAATATCATGGTATATGTGAGATATGCTGGATGAGAGGGGACATACCAGCAAGCGGATGTGGTACTGAACTTATTGCGACAAATGGAGATGAAGTGAAGAGGAGATCATCAACCAGATATATGCTAAATGGAAACATTCAGAAAGGAGACGTTTCTTTGACAATCCTTAATACCACCCAAAATGACTCTGGAAAATATGGTTGCCGAGTGCATGTTCCTGGATGGTTCAACGATGAAAAAAATTTAGTCTACTTAGTCCTTACACAAGGTAAGTTAATCAGTGCAAACTGTGGGGTTTTTACCAATTGTTTCTTTTAAAACTGTCAGGTGAAAATGACATAACTGATCCTATTAGCAATCAAAGTGTAACACGATTTTGAGTTACTAATAATTGTTTCATTATTCATTACCCAGGCATGTAAAAATAACATATTTACTGTTATTGTTAGAAACCCTTTTAGAAAAAAATACATGAAAGTTGTACATCCTTTTTATAGCACCTGTTCTAACAGCTCAAGAGAAACCATTCAGTGTAGTATCTGAACACTGAAAAACTAAGCAGTAAAACAACACAGGGTTTAAAGAAATATCATTACTCCTTTTTCAAATCTGTGACATGTGCAACTGTTGAAAAATTAATGTTGAGAATGAAAACTATCAAAAAACGTAATTAATGATAATCAGTTTCTAAACTATTGTTGTGTATTTAGTTTCAGTATTTAGTCATTGCTGGATGTGGGCAATAAATAGTTACATTTATAATTACAAATACATTTGTAGAGCTACTTTCCTGAGTATTTTACACTCTATATTCTGCTCAACTATGTAAGTAAAGAAACATGCCAACCCTTCAGTCAATAACATCATATATCCATCTTATTATACCAAAAACAACCTTTCCCACTGCATGATACTATATTATATACTATATATTTTATATTATAATTTAATTTTTGACAGCACCGAAAAAATTCATTTCTTTTCTGCTGAAGTCGTTGTTCTGATGGATAGTTAGTGTACAGATACAGATATTTAGTGTAATTAAAAAAATGTTTTTCACTGAACAGAACCTGGAACAACAGCAGCAACACATTCATTATCAAGTATGCCTGTGATCATAACCAAGAGACCATGGCGCTCAGTGTCCACAGCACAGGGTATCTATTTTATAACCATTTGCTGTGACTTTTGTAGTTGCTTTGGTTTCCAGTTGAAATTAGACCTCTATATATGCATGATGGAGAAATACATCTGATAATACTCACCTATTTTAATCTTTCTCTCTATTGGTCTCTAAAATAGTGAATACAGCAGATTTCATCAACTCCTCCCTTCCTATGTACAATACAAAAGTAAGTATACAGAACATCATACCAAATCTCTGTATTATGCATAGGATCATTTATATAGTATCACTTTAAATTCTGTGTATTATTAAGAAGGATGAAGAGACATACAATATGCTCCCTGGGATTGTGGTGTCAGTTCTTCTGCTTGTGCTTTTGGGGCTTTTTGTTGTTTGCCTCATGTGTAAGTACACCAATCCTTTCAATGCACAATCCTTTACAATTACACTGTCTATTCATCTTTGACTGAGAGAAAACCCAAATTATTTCTTTACAGGGAGGCAAAAGAGAAAGAGGAGAATGGACCTAGACGCGTAAGTAAATCTAAAACGCTGACTCATATGGAGAAGTCATACAGAGAAACTTAACATATGAGTCAGGGGGGTTACTCAGTGAGAAGTTGAATAAAAGAGCAATTATAACTATTTGTAAGATTTAAATTAAGGGTCTCTAATAGTTTTAGTTACACATTAACATTACATGCATCAACAATGTATCAAATGATGATTAGAGTACATATAAGTATAATAGGGGGGAAAAAGACTGAAAGCAACTATATGATTACAAGCATATTAATAGCATATACATTGGATCTGCACTGAAAATGCAAAATGTCCTAACATTTATCTAGTTGCAGTGTCTTGTAATATGGCTTTCTATAATATAATGGCAATTACATAGCACAGCACACAACTTTTTATGCAATATATATTAGCACATAATAACATATATATGCTGTATTATACTACACCAAAAGCAATGTCTGGATATTTAATTTCACCAAAATTAAATAACATTTGCACAGTTGCAGGGTAACTTCATCAAAATCCATCTGTAATTTCACTTACATGAAGATAAACTTCAAAAGGACAGAAATGTGAAAACACTGTCAATCACATTAGTTTAAAGTTCGCACTATATTAGGCTCACTCTATATAATTAGTACAATCCTAATTAGTCAATTTATCTACTTTAGGCTGTACTTATTACTGACACTGCACACACGCTCGGCTTGTATAATCCCCATAAAGCACTGTTAACAGAATAGCATGCTGTGAGGGGAGCCGTCTGAGGTTACCATGCCTAGACACGATCTAGAGAGTAATAAGTTCAACATCAGTTACTGACCTCACTAATGCTCTTGTGGCTGAAAGCAAACAAGTAACTCACCAAAATATCCTAGCATCTGGTGTAATTTCAGATGACCAGGTGTCTAAAAACTTTTTGACATACAGTGTATCAGTGAAAAGAAATACACTAATGAAAGAAATATTTCTCACACAGCTATAATTTTCTTCCTACAGAGCCCAAAACTCACATCCGACTGTCATCTACGGCAACTTAAACAGCGGTATGAGTCTGCTCAACAGGGACACAGCAGTGGAGAATGTCTATCAGTTAGACACGGAAAATGAATATGAGCGGTGGTCATGATAATTTGCAATCACAAAAAAATTCAGTAATTCTACACTGTACTTGGTTTCATTAGTTAGTTGTGGAAAGCTGTGCAAACTGTTAAGTTTGCAACTTCTAGGTCCATCCAGATAAAATGATTGAATAATGATTTAAAAACTTCAGAAAAGATACTGTAATTATAATCTGCACTTTTTCTTGCTGTCCATTTATGCAAATATACTGAGAAATTATATAATTATTATATTATATTTACTATATAAAGTAGTATGTTGGACCCAAACACAAAGAAAACAATAGTAACTCAAAGGCAGCAGGTTTCAGTGGTGGAGCTATATTGTAATGCTAAATAACTTGAAAAGAGTTTGTTACTAAAAGTTCATGCTATGTCTAACATGTACTCATTCAATCTATTATATATTAACACTGAAAGACAAACTATTTTATTGATCTCTGTTGTGTTTCTGTGAATATGAATTTCTAACAACCAAATATCTCTCTGAACTCTCTAATATTAGCATGAACACATTGTAAAATTGGTGTGTAATTTTACAATGTCTTTGCAAAGTGTAAATTCTGCTTAAAATAATACTGTGAAAATTTGAAGCAATGTAAAAATAAAGAAATTAATGAAAATGCTTCTGGGAATATTGGCATGCGTCTTTTGCGTATATGCATCAAACAAGGTTTGCTGTTTAGATAGATACACAAATGCGTGTGGGTTACTGTTTTTATCCCTATTTGTTTTTGAAATTCATTCATGCTTGGAAGGGACATACAATCCTTAAGTTTCTTTACAATGTACCATTTTATATAAAAAACATTAATATTTTTGTTCAAAGTGATTCAACGTGTTTAATACTAAAACTGTCTTTGGTGCAATTGGTGCAGTTCTCCTTTAAAGGCCATTAGCTAATGCTAATGACATGCAGACAGATTGAAGTTTATTATTTATATGCAATGAGATACTGGTGCCTAATCCCAACAGTTTTCAATTTCCAAGTTTCCAAATTCCAAATTTTAGTTTCTTAGTGGAAATGAAGCTCATTTACAGTGCTGCCCAATTGTACTAAGTCATTAATGGAGCCTGTTAACTACAGAATAGCTTTTGCTTCACAATGGTCCTATTCTCTGTCCCATCACCATCAACAGTTGAGGGAGAGCACAGAGATCAGTGACCTTGTCCTCTTGGAGATGTCACAGACTGAGGTCTCAAGAACACAGCAGCCATTCACACACTCTCATGGTCACGCTTCAGGGAGTAACCAGCACAAGGAAGTGCTGCCTAAATGTGATGCTCCACCACACAAACTAGACCTAATGGCTGCTTTTCATAGTATCTGTTTGCTGCACTGGATCTTTGTCCTTTCCATCGCAGGTACGACATTATGGATGATCTCTGAAGCTCTGCAGAGTATATAAATGTATGTTCTTGGTTTGGAATATATCCACTAAACTTATATTGCAGAACTATGGAAGCATACTCAGATTTTGGGTAAAGAACTGCTAGTGTAATTTACTGATTAGTAAGCCTGTTGCTGTTATTTGTGTTTTTTTTCCTAATTCCTTTTTTGCATTTCACAGCTGCCAAATCATCAGTGAGAGCATTCAGGGTGACTGAGGGCAGTACGGTGATTCTCCCTTGCCATTACTCTGTAAAGCAGCTTGGCCTGAGACATGTGTGCTGGGGTCGAGACTGTGGTACTTTCTGGTGTAATGATATCATTGTACAGACGGATGAAAATGGCATCATCTCAAAGGTCTCAGACAGGTACAGGCTCATTGGAGACGTTCTCTCTGGACAAATGGACCTGGGGATTCAACGGATACAAAGGACTGACAGTGGGCCTTACTGCTGCAGGACAGAAATAGATGGGCTTTTCAATGACAAAAAGGTGACCTACACTCTAAAAGTCATGAGAGGCAAGTGAAGAGTTTTGTCCTGTCACCGACAGAAATCTAAAGAGTGTTTCTGAATGTCTTTGGATATAATGGATTGTTGAAATTAAAACCTGACATACTTTTATTTCTAAAGCTCCAACAACAGTGGCTTCAACTACTACAACTTATCTCACCACAGAGCCACCACAAACTCAGACAGGTGAGTAAAGCAGAACATAATAATCTCTTTCAAGCAAGGAATGCAGCAATGAATTTGATTATACTTATTGAAGGTACTGCTGCCTGCTGTCTACATAGGCTGATTTCATGTCCACAATATAACTGGATTTTGAATGCCATTGAGTTGTTAGAGTTTTAAAAAGCATCCTTAAATGTCATGTTGGTCTTGTGTATCATCAATAAGGGCTGCCAGATATTTCCTGTAAAATCACACATCATCACAAACTGAATAGAGACCACAGAGTGTCAATGTGAAACTTTTTTTCTCTTTAGTGTTTCATCTCTCTGATGTGCCTAGAGAAACTGAGTCAAATACATTTGACATTTCCAGGCAAAACTTAACTATACTGAACTTTGGGGACATGGTGAGTGTAATGAGTCATTTGTTTTTTTCCATCTGTCTGTTGGTAGAAGAGACCCTGCACATACATTTTTAATGGTGGGTATGTGGATTTCTTGTGAAACAACCAGAGGTGGTTATCGTCTATGTAAACAGTTTTCTATACACTTGAAATCTGAAATCTGAGAATGCACATCAACCTTGACATTTTCCTCCCAGAATGGTATTCCAGCACATTTTGGTCTGCATTGAAATCATCAAATTATCTTATTTTTATTTTCCAGTCTCTGTCTACCCTTTAATGTCACCTTAAAGTATATACAGTATATACACTACCGGTCAAAAGTTTTAGAACACCCCATGTGTTCTGTTTTTTTATATTGAAATTCAAGCGGTTCAGTGTCTCAATGTTCATTCGGCAGAAATCAACTCTGCAGCAGGAGTTCCTATAAGTTTGCAGCACTTATAAGTTGCTTTGCTTTCACTCTTCTGTCCAGTTCATCCTAAAGCAGCTCAATGGGGTTTAAGTCTA
>JBBPCW010292998.1:0-10308 GCA_037974425.1 Phenacogrammus interruptus
AAGTCATCATAGCTTGCGTAGTACAGACCCAGCTCCCAACCCAACTTTGTGAATAGATTAACGGCGATATATTTTTTTTATCGCGCGATAAGAGTCTCTCGTTAACGGCCCAGCACTAATAATAACACAAAGTAAGCAGCACAGTCCTAACTGTTCCTAAACTGCTGTGTGAAGGTGACTGCGTATGGAGGAGAGCTGCGCTACAAAGTGCGCTTCGAGCCTCGCTCCCGCTCTCTGGTGATCGATGGACAGCCGGATGTGGTTCTCCAGGGTAACGGCATCTTCCTGGAACATTCCTCCCAGACCAAGCCTCTGCCGCGAGTGCCTGCCACCATCACCGTGCCCTTCAGAGAGGTGGGATCATGAACCAGATTACTGTCCTTAAGCAGCTCATTTGTTCTTTTTTAGTTCATTCAAAGACTGTGGATGACAACAAGAGGTGCTGTTCGCTGTTCTATTAAACGCTG
Source organism: Phenacogrammus interruptus (assembly GCA_037974425.1). NCBI lineage: Eukaryota > Metazoa > Chordata > Actinopteri > Characiformes > Alestidae > Phenacogrammus > Phenacogrammus interruptus. The sequence continues at coordinate 468 of JBBPCW010292998.1, forward strand.
TACTACTTTTAAAACTAAAACACATGTACGTACATACATGTAGATAAACATTTGTCTGTATGTATGTGTGTATGAATGTATGTCTTTTGAAAATCATGAACAATTTTCCAGTTTTACAACAGTGAGCTGAAATCTGCCCCCAGTATCATTATTGAGAATGTTTGACCCTTGAATACAGCCTGAGTTTGGAATAAAATAATCAAAATGCACCCAAGCAATGTCTGATTTGTTCAATTATGTTAAATTAAGTTATGTTGTCACGCAGGATTTGTCGGGGGACAGACTGTTCTTGTTCTGGATAGATACACTGACCTGCATTTTTAGTGGCACGTCTCCAAAGCAGCACAGAGAAGCTGTTGGTCTTGCTGTAAACACATGCACTGCTTAAGATGAATTATGAATTTTGATAAACTTCATATATGCATTCATTTTTTAACTATTATTTTGGGGGTATTTTGTGGTTAAAATAGGCCTGAAACAGCACCCAGACCCTCTGCATTTTGGGTATCTTTGTGGTGCTGCCTGTTTTTGTGTTAATCATCTGTCTTTGTCTATAATCCCCATCAGTCTGCATGGAGGAGGGCTGATGGACAGCCCTGCACTAGAGAGCACCTGCTGATGGCTCTCGCTGATGTTACTGCCTTCATGATCAGAGCCACCTATGCAGATAACATGGCTGAGAGCAGGTATGTTATTGTGAGCATTACATTTTTCTGAGCATCTTATGCCTCCTGCTAGTACCTGAAGAACAATTTCAGTTGAATTTTCAAAGTAGCACATTTTGTCTGTTTATTATGATTTATATGTTATATGGTTAAAATTGCATTAAATATTGTACATTTTTCCACACTGCCCACCCTTAATGTAAATCAAGTGGGATATCACAGTCTCAGAAGTAAAGTTTGTGCACTGCTAATGCAGACTGTACCCCCTAATTTACTGGCCAATATGACTCACTCGAATGATTGTAGTGGGATGATTTTGCATGGTATGGTGCAGAGTATGCAAGCGCACTTTTTGGAAAGTCGGGGCGCTGCAATTTTCTCTTGCTCCGAGAGCGCTCCACTACCGCTCCGGCCCATAATGCAACTGCATTAGCTATAGCATGAACGAATTCACGCTACTGTTCTACTAAAGCACATTGATATTTTTCTCCGAGTATTGTGTATTTGTTTTACACTGAACGCACAGACGTAAGCAAACTGTTTATTTTACTGCATCAGGAGGTTAAAACAGAGGAAGCCATATTCATTGTATAGAGTGTGTTTTAATGGCACAGCGTTGCATTCAAATGTTGATCAGCAGGCCTCCACAGAAGTCAAGATAAATTAGACCGTGAGAAACTTATAGGGCTCTCTCTATTTTGATAGACCACATAAGAGTCAGTTTTAAATGACTAATCTCAGTGTGGTTTGAGGCAAGCATGAGGTTTGGTTTGCAAAATGCTGGTGGTCGAGTAAAAGCTTACTTGTTAGCTACTTTAGTGTGAAGCGAAAAAGCAAACTTTGGACTCTAAACCTTAAATTGGTAAACTGTGTCAATTTGCTTAAGAACCCCTCTATGACCATCCATTGAGTCTTTGTGTTCTGTGTTCTATGTAGCCTTTCTGACATCCAGATGGACATTGCAGTGCCCCACTCCTCAGGGAGCGAAAGAGCCCTGGAAGTGGAGGAGTGCGCCTGCCCTCCAGGCTACAAAGGACCTTCTTGCCAGGTATGTTGCCCAGACTTTAGAATCTGAGTCACCAGCCCCGCCCTGGCAGCACACCTGGCGAGACAATGCTTATTTCTCAAATAGAAATACTCACGTTTTGTCACTGGGGTGGAGACATCTACTATCTAACTGTGCAAATTCATTTGGTCTGGGCTGTTGAACTCCCCACATATCGCATGCCATCACATGAGCTCTGTCTAACGCTTTATTTGCAGGAGTGTGATGTTGGATACACGCGCACCGGATCCGGCCTCTACCTCGGCACCTGTGAAAAGTGCGAGTGCCACGGGCACGCTAGCGGCTGTGGCTCATAGATGTGAGCGTGTTTTTTGGGTGAACATCCTCTACACACACACACACACACACACACACACACACACACACACACACACACACACACGCAGTTGTGCAGTTCAGAGGTATATTTTTACATGAGCGTTTCTCAATCTGCCTTTTTCTGCTTTAGAATTAAACCGAATCTTTTTGTTACTGTCTTTAATGTTCTATTCAAATAACTGCTGTTCAGATTAACTTCAAAAATTGTTCCTATACATGCAAAATAGGTTTTACCTGACAACACAATAACAGTAAATTAATTAGGAAGCAAATGTTATATTTTAAAACTTTTAAAGTTGTGTAAATGTTACTTTAATGTATTTAATATGGAAGTATCTGATGCTCTGATGGTCCAGAGTGCCTCACCACTCTCCTCTCTTTATCACAGCAATGCCAGCACAACACAGCTGGGCCTCGATGCGAGAGCTGTCTCCCTGGTTTCTATGGCAACCCAGTAACTGGCGGCCCCCATGCCTGCAGACCATGCCCCTGCCTTGGACCTGCCCCTGGCAACAAGTGAGTTTAGGCTGGTTCACTTGCCACTGCATGACACATTTCTAGCTTGAATTTTGAAACTCATTGCACCCATATGTTTGACATTTTCACTTGATTAAATTAGTCAAACCAAGTAAAATACTTTTACATCAATCTACAATAATAAGAAATATTAGGCTGATGGAGTAGATCCGATATCCTCAATCTACCAAGATGCATATTGATGCATATTTGCAAAATTTCCTCATAATAAACCTGACTAATCTTTAATCCTTTTGAATAAGATATATATAAAATACAAATCTGTGCAAAAGTCTTAACCACCTGTGCAAATTGTTTGGAGCAGTAAAAGTATTGAGATTTGTTTTGTTTGTGAAGCAATAGTTGATATTGTGTGAGCTGGTGAGGAGAACACAGGCTCGGTTCCAGGTTCCTCCTCGGTTCCTCCTCAGTTCCTCCAGCCCTTGCTTTGATTTGTGAAATTCCATCAGCAGCTCCTGATTTAATTTAATGAAGTCAAACCAGGTTTCTGGTGGAAGCTACAAGTAATACTGGGTGTCCACAAGGAACACATTCATAATCTGTACTTAGTCACTATTTACTGTAGAATGTTAAATTATGTGAGTATTGTGGAAAACAACACTCACAGTTCATTTGAACAGATTTTAAATTTTGCACAGTACTATATATATATATATATACATTCCCACAATACTGTATATTTTGAAAACGTTATCAGGTTATTTATGATATATATGTTAATTGTATTGCCATTTAGTGAACCTGATGTGGCTCTTGCCAAGATTCCTAATCATGTAAATATTCTCCCATCTGCAGTGGGGCCAAGTCCTGCTACTTGGACACAGATGGACAGCCCACCTGTAATAACTGCCCCCCGGGTTATACTGGAAGGCGCTGTGAGAGGTAAGCTGTCTGCTCTTTATTTCTTAACTGGTAAAGAGGATTGCTTTTTCCCCTTCGAATGGTCTGGGGATGCTGGGCTGACCAGGCTGCAGATGGAGGGGTGTTGGTCCCCCTCTCAAGCTTCATAGCATGTTGGCCGGCTGCATGTCTCCATTCACCCCAGTCGTGATTGAGTGGTTTCCACAGGGATGTATGGGAGAAGCCAAATTCGAATGAACGCCACCCATACAGCTGAATGTCTTTGTGTGGGGATACGTTTTAGTACTAGCTTGTTTGTAGCAGTCATGTGTGCACCCATTGTGAGGGCCAGGGACATCACTAGGATGGAAAGAGGAGGGGGGCTTAGCCCCCAGTGTTGTAGGGAGGAATTAGCGTGTATAGAGGGCTGAAAACTTTTCACCAAACATTTCCTTTCACTTAAGGAAACAAGAAAGTTATGCAGTGAACAGTTATGGACACTGATAGTATTGTTCTGTTGACCTGAGTACAAACGGCGCTCCCAGAGAAATATTACTAAACGGGCTCCGGTTGCTACTTGCTAACAAGCAGCACCATGTAGCTTCCTCTGGGTCCTAATGCCCGCCTGCTACCTACAGCAGCTTCAACAGCCAGGACATCATTTTAATTCAATAATGAGAGCTAGACTTATTATTTTTAATTTCAATTCATAGTCTTGTTTCTATTTGTAAAGTGTGTATCTGCGCTCAGTGATATATTTATATATCTTTATATAGATATATTTAAAAATAGTAGTAGAATAGTAGAATAATGACTATATATTTAGGGTGGCTTGGGATCATTTTGGGGGGCTTCAGACACCCCAAAATAGACCTAATGATGCCCATGGTGAGGACTTTTGAAATGAGAGTTTTTTAAAGGTCTGTTCATGGAAATTGAGTGTAGTATGTCCAAGGTCTGCTGCAGCATTGGGTCATGTAGCTAATTGTGAAGTATGAGTTAAAGAACTGTGTATGTATTTCACATTTGTTCCGCTAAATGTCACTCAGACTACTGTGACATTTCTTACTAAGGATGCCATTTGTCCTGGATTGCTTTGCTGTTTTTTGCTTCAGGGCTGCTTTGAGCGCTTTTAGGCCAAGTGGACACTACACTCCGAATACTGCTTACACTGCACAACATTTTGAGAAATATGTCATGCACAAGCACATGATCCTGAAAACCCATTGTCTCATGGTAATTGGCGTTGCAAAAACAGAGCCTTGTTGAAGTCATTTCAGTACATTTGGCAATGTGTCAGCCTCTGCTTATACCAAACAAGCATCTTGTGCTAATGTGAGCACTATAAACTTAATTAAACACTAGTTTTAATGCAAACATGCAATCACACTTCAGATTTTCTAGTTGTTGTTCCTGTCTTGTCCACTGAGTTTCCTCTATTGCTCTTCAGTTTTCTTACTTCTTCTCAAATGTTCTCAAAAATTATACCAGATCATATACCAGTCTGTGATTGGAATCAGTCAAGATGGGCAAAAATGTTTAGTTTTTTTTCCAATCTGGTCGATCGTTGTAATTTAGGGAGGTTTTAGCCCATTTAAGAGCAAATAATGGTAGAAAAAGGAAAAAGGAAAATGGCCCACAAATTTGGTATTTCCATGTCAATGTCTGCAGTTTGTCACCAATCTATCAAAATTTGCCTGTGTAGTGTGCACTCGGCACTCGCTATTGCATCATGCTATACTGTTTGTTCTGTTCTGAAGCTCTTTTTGGTTAAATGCTTAGATGGCCATGGGACTATGAGGTCAGCGTTTATGCCGGTCATGTTAAAGTAAGTTCCCTCCCTGGCATAAATGAGGCGGTGGCTTTAGATGACTTCTGTGGATCTGTACCCCTCGCTCCTGAGTGCAAAGGGTTCGGTGTTCCGTGTCTGGGGGGAAAAGGTGCTTTGTATGCGAAACCTACTCCCAAGTTATTCTCTCTTAACGTTTCAAATCAAGACAAGAGATGACTGACAATTGTGGAGACTTCTACCTGGAAGATCAGCAGAACAAACTCCTCCCTTTGGAGTGCAATGAAGATGTTTCCGAGGAAACGCAATTGTCGGAGAGTAGCGGGCATGGGGATGATCTTGGCCAGAGAATAGCTATTCCTTCAAGGTTACAATCAGAAATTCCTACAAGAGCTTTGTTGGTAACAACTTTCCACAGTCAACAAATTACTCCTTCAGTCACAGTTAAGGTAAGCCCTATCAGGACTCGAGGGCCTTCCCTACACACTCCCAGCCCCAAAACTCGAAAGCATAGCTACCAGTCCCTGCTCCGGATACACATGAACCATTTCAACCGGCGAATGGGCGTGCTGGAGAGCAACACACTGGATGTGAAGGAGAACCTCCAGAGCATGAAAAACCAACAGAGCCATCTCAGCTTGCAGCTGGACAAACTGACCAGAATGGTCCCTATAAAGGACAGAGGATACCAAACTGAGGACCTGGCCAGGAACTACACTTACATGGAGGCCAGGCTGAAGCACCTTGAGAACCGGCTGGAGATCCTGATTGATAGCTTAACTATTCTTGCTCAAGAACTATACAAAGTCAAACAGGCTTGTTGCTCATCCCGCCCTTCTAAGGAAGTTAGAACAGTTGCCCCAGTCGTAGTTACAGCTCTGACCACAACTATGTCTACCGCCAGGCCAACTTTACCAGCTAATCGACCCCAGAGGAAATCAACAGTTCCTAAAATGTCAACCTCTCCCACTTCTCAGCCAAAAACACAAAGTAAGACCACTGTTACCCAAACCAAAGGGAAGCTAAAACCAACCCTAAAGGTACAACCTAATAAGAGGAGATCATCATTAAAGGATACAAGAGTTGACTTTTCTTTAAAGAAGTCCAATAAACAGCAAAACTTTTCTGAAAAAGCAGCGCATCCCAAAGGTTCACTCACATCTCCACTTTCCCCAGATCAGAATGAGCAGCTTAAGACACCAGTTAGCACAATCCAAACACCAAAACCAACAACTGAACAAGTCCGACAGAAACAAAAGAAGCCATTATCGAGAGACTCTTCTAAAGTAATTGCTCCAAAGTCTATGCCTGAAAAAAACCTAAATAATGGGAAGAAGAACCCCAGATTTCAGCTCGAGCCCCCTTCCCATGCCAAAGCACCTCCAATAAAGAAACACGATCTGAAACAATCATCTTCCACACCACCTAACAAACCAAGGATCAGAATTCTTCCAAAAACGCCAGATCTGGACTTGGCACCAACCAAAAAGGCCAAAACAGAGTTGGTCATTAGAAGACCTCAAACAGTCCAAGCTAACAAAAACCCAGAGAATAAAACTACAGCAAACAATCAGTTGGATCCTTCATCTCGAGGTCCATTATACCACCCCTCCAAGCAACCCAAGGAAGAATCTGTACCTTCCAGATCTCCCCCTGCCAAGCAGCCTGACTGCTCTATCCCCAAGGTAAAACCTGACATCCCCAAAAAACAAAAGGCCAGAAACAAACACCAGTCACATATGAATATTTTAGACATTCTTAAACTAAACCACCAAGATGATCAAATAACAACAAGCCGACAAATTCAGGTACAGAATGGGGAGCTCCATATTATTCTTGGAAAGCTGGCTATTCCTGTAAAAATCATTCCGGATACCTAGAGACCTCTTCAAGTCTGTGAACTATTGTATTGCTTTCCTAATGGACTCATTAATATATTAAAGATGAGAAGAATCTTAATACCACTGCTTAACTGTTAGAATGCTGCAGGTCTTCAGCACCAAGGAGTGGATACACATTTAAGATATGTCTTATGTATTGTTTTATACACCCAATTTTTTTGTTGTTGTTTTTAATAGATGCTTCTATGTTGCATTGTGTATATCATGTGTTTTATGTTCCGTTAACAATGGACCTAAATATTTTGTGCTAAAATGCATTGCTTTTTGTATTCCTTGTCTTACAGTTTAATAAGTGTAGCATTAGGAGTCTTGCCCAAGGACTCTGATTGGTGTAACATTGTGTGCTTGTCTGGATAAGGAATAGAACTCTAGCCTAGTGCGTGGAGGACAGCAGTGTTACTCCACCGACCTTTTGTTGCTTTATGTGGGTAACAAATAAAAAAAGACATTTAAAATGACTACACCAGGGATGAACTGTTCAGACTGTTCACCATATTAATGCTCCAGTGTCCACCTGATTGACAAATTTGCTGTTCTAAGTCTGCCAATGCACTGAATTTCTCGCTTGTTCATTGGAGGAAAGTCCAAACAGCTAAGTGGTTTCACCCTCAGTATTTGGAATGGCGTGTAATCACCTTCTTGCTAAAGCAGAAGATAATATGATTGTTTATATTAGTAGCAAAGACTAGCAGAACAATAAAAAAAGTGAAAACTGGCAAAAATATCTGTGACTGGTGTCAGAATCATGACTGAACTGATAGAATGGACTACCTTGGAGCTTACACCCAGCAGGTAAGTTCCTCAGCCACTTCTGTTGAGCTTTGGGGCGAGGTGCTTTTCCTTGTGTAAGCAGTAGAGCATTTCAGGTCCTGCTTTGCTCTCAGGTTCTTCAGTTTTTCTGCATTTCTTTTTAGAAATGTTAGGATAAATTCATTTAATCCGATCGGTTTTCAAAGAAAGGAGACCTCAATACTTATTTTAGGCATGTCGCAGTTCTCCCATCTCCTAACCTGGGTACCACTGTCACACTGTATCTGCTCTGCAGTCTTTTTCCTCTTTTAATGACCACTAGGAGAAGCAGATTACAGTTCTGTCTGCTTTCATTGCTTTCGTTTAAGGTTTGCTCTCCTTGCTTACGCAAGCAAGTGTATGTTTCTATTTCCTCTGGTCTGAATCTATGTGTTTTTGGTGAAGAGCGTTAAACTATTAATCTTTTCAACACATCACTAAGTATATAAGGTTTTTTGGATATAACAGGGTTTGGCCACTTTAAACCCTAATATGAGTCACCAAATATATCACAGCAATGCAGGCTGAACTGGTAAATCTCTATAAATCGCTATAAATCTCCATTTGTATACATTTAATGAAGTAAAATTCAGTTAACGAAATTCGGTATTTGCTGTTTGAGCTAAAAAGTAGAAAAAACTAGTCTGTAATGTTGGGTAGCAGGTGTTTAACATTCGTCTGTTTATCTGAAACTCTTTAAACACTTTAGTCATTCGCCATGAAAAAACGTAAAAGCCGTAATTTAACTCCACAAGGGCACAATGCTGAGTGACAGGCTGTGGCATGTGGAGAAAATGGACTGGCATTCAGAGTCAGCAGGCGCCACCACGCGTCCGTGCCAGTGGGTGCACCTTCATTAAAAAACAATGGCATGCTGCCTGGTGCCCTTCTGAGTTTCTGCTGTTTATTTGGGTGGCGATTTGTAACAGTTGAGAAACAGCAGTCATACAGACAGTACTTTTAATAACAACTGGTCTCTAAAATGGTCATTTCAGATATAAATATAAAACTAGTTTGCTATATACTAATCTTCTGATTCGATTCATGATTCTGGGTTCATGATTTAATATTTTTGCAGTATTTTGGACAAAATTTAAAAGAAGACCGTATTCAGATGTGGCATCATTTCTCATAATTAATATAATACTCACTCTCCATAATGCATTGTCCATGATTCACATTGTCACATATTTGAATTGCAATGTCACGATTGACGGCACGGTGGCGCAGGAGTTAGCATGTTCTCCCCGTGACCGCGTGGGTTTCCTCCGGGGACTCCGGTTTCCTCCCACCACCAAAAACATGCGTGCTTTGGGGAATAGGTGAACTGAGCTCTCTAAATTGCCCGAAGGTGTGAATGTGAGTGTGAATGGATGTCTGTCCCTATATGTGGCCCCTGCGACGTGCTGGCGGGAAATCAATCACGTCTCCGCATGTTGTGATGTATCATTCAGGGACGCCGGAACCATTATAGCGGGGGGACTCTGTACATGCACAGTCTCCCACTTTTCCCTGGACAACGACCATTAAAAATGTTTTCGGCGCCCCTGATTTTGTCTGTTTGTAGAAAGTAAATGAACTCCTTGGAAAAGTGTTTCACTGTGCTGTCACTGATTCTTTCTCTAGATGTGCCCCTGGATACACAGGCAGTCCTGAACGTGGACAGAGCTGCACTCCAGGAAACAATGGTGGGTGTTAATTGAGACAAGCTTCAATATATACACTACCGGTCAAAAGTTTTAGAACACCCCAATGTTTCAAGCTTTATTTAATCGAAATTTAAACAGTTGAGGTCCAATGAATAGCATGAAATGGTACAAAGGACAGTGCTGAACTGCGAGAGGTTTAAAACTTGTAAAGATACCCAGAAGCGGGAAATAATTCTGTAGCTCCATGCAGTTCCTCTGGTCTGTGCCTAGTTGGTGGGGTTCATCCT
>JBBPCW010293030.1:0-10308 GCA_037974425.1 Phenacogrammus interruptus
GCCCGACGTGTCAGAGTTGGAACGGCGTCTCTATCTCGAAAGCTCTGGGAGGAGTAGGGGGCCATAAAACGGGTGAATGGAATAATAATAATACAAGATAAAACTTAAGAAGAACAATAGCTTCCTTTGCAAGCACACTAATAAATCCCCCTTGGCCCCCTGGGTTAGTGTTGTGACTACCTGCCTCGTGTTGCCATCTTAGATTTTATCACAACATGTAATCTGCTTTTCTGGCCACAAAATTCAACAAAAGTATTTATGGCAAAATAACTCCTGTGTATGTTTGTATGACTTTCAGAAGTGTTTGAGTGTGAGTATAAGAATGGAGGGTGTTCACACTACTGCACTAACTCCGACCCTTTTCGCAAGAGCGTCACCTGCAGCTGCGCCAATGGTTACAAACTGGAGCCTGATGGAAAGAGCTGCCGAGAGTCAGGTTTAATGCATGAACACAATTTACATTCTATACAATCAAAAAGTACTGTGTTGGCTTCTGTAGCACTGTATGGGTTTGTATTCGTTTTAGTGAAGTATCCCTGTGGAAAACAATGGAGTCAGGTGTACCTACATCGCTCCCTATTGGATGATTTAAATGACACCGATGACTTCTTTTCGAACCACACCCACCCAGACAACACCTCTCACCCAGGACCTCATGCCTCGGATGACTCGGACGTGCGGATTGTTGGAGGTCAACTCCAGCAACAGGGCGGGAGTCCATGGCAGGTGGGCCGAGTAATAACATGCTAGCAATAACAGCGCTTGAAAGGTAGGCAGAGTCTCAGTGATGTTATATAAGTATATAAAATGTTATATAAGTCTATGGCAGGTAAGAGGAGCTTCATGTCCCCCACTTTCTGTTTCCCGGACAACGGCCAAAACTATGTAAGAGAAACAGTGATCTAATAAAATGGGACAATAGTCCATGGCAGGTAGACAAGAGCCTCATTCAGGTACTAGAACCTTAAGTGTGTTTGGAGTCAACTACTAAACATAGGTATAACTTTCCAGGACAGGACGGGCGGAGACTCATTCACCTGTTGTAATAGCAGGTATAATGGTCCACGACAAGTGGACAGAGTCTCATTTATCTGTTATAAAAATAGGTATATTAGTACAGGACAGGTGGGTGGAGATCTAATAAACATAAGGATACAAGAAAACCTGCCATCTTCACTCCTGCCTGCAGCAACACTCCATATGTCAGTGTGTGTTTTCTGTAGGTGCTGCTGCGCAAAAAGGATGAAAATGGATTCTGTGGAGGAACTCTGATCAGCCCACGTTGGGTCGTCACGGCCGCTCACTGTCTCCAGGAAACACCTGATCATGTGACCATCGGTCAGCTTGCAGCTTTTTTTTTTTTTTTTTTACAAGAATACCTCAAGAGAGTCCACAAAGATTGGGGGCAAATGAAGATAAGCCATTAGAAATATTTTAATACATAAATATATCTTTTTAAAAAAACGTTCTGCCAAATTGAAATATACTACATAAATACTCAGTTAAAACTTTCCAGTGTTATCCAGTTTTACTTTCTACATTCTAAGCAGTAAAACATAGATTGCTGATCGATAAACATTTCTGCTTCTGTTTGTGTAGGTGATATTGATAAGCTACGTCCAGATGAAGGTGAGCAGAAGATTGAGGTGGAGAAGGTTTTGGTCCATCCTCATTTTCACGAGGACACATTTGACAGTGATGTGGCTCTGCTGTACCTGTCCAAGCCGGTGGAGGTCAGTGCAGTGGCCTCACCTGCCTGCCTGCCCAATGCCCACCTGGCCCAGGTGCTAATGCTGGAGGGCCAGCGCGGCCTGGTGACTGGCTGGGGTGCCACAAGGTACCTGGGCCGCTCCTCACGCTTCCTGCGAAAGGTGGTGCTACCAGTGATCGACCACGAGGCGTGCATGCAGTCTACCGAGCAGATCATCACCGACAACATGTTCTGCGCTGGGTTCCTGAACGCAGAGATGGATGCCTGCACTGGGGACAGCGGGGGGCCTTTTGTGGTCAATTACAAGGACACTTGGTTCCTCACGGGGGTCGTCAGCTGGGGGGAAAAGTGCGCTATGGAGGGAAAATATGGCGTTTACACACGACTCAGCAACTTTCTGATGTGGATACATGCGGAGATAAAGAAGCAGGATGAGACTGTCGCCAAAAACACAACAGATACCAACAACCCAAAAATCCTGCACTGACTCGTAACCTTCATAACCATAATCCATAACTACTTCACTGTTAATCTCAGTCACACTCTTCCCAGAGGAAGTATATAACTTTCTCAAACACTATCAAGTGTCTCGAAATTGGTAATTTTACAGAAGAAAATTCATTACTTCTAATGTCAGTTAATGTAAAAAGACATTTTGTAGCTTTTCTATTGGAGCATTTGTCAGGAAAGTTTCACACAGTATCATGGACAACTGCTGGGTTCAAATAGTGTAAAGAAATTTAGATGTTTTTGTTTGGAGAGTGAAGACACGTAATTTTCCTCATATTCCACAGTGTGTGTTCAGATTACACAACAATAAAGCCCACTTTAACCCTTACTTGGTGCTTTTTTATTTTAACATCCTACTTAAAAAAAGATCCCAGATTTCAAATGCTTGTGTTGTTTGTGTATTCACTGTACTTTTTCTGCAAAGTATTTTTATTGTTACTATTATCATTTTGATGATGATAATATTTATTTATTTATTTATTTATTTATTTAAATAGGTGTTCAATGGTTCAAAGCTCATGTTATTAACTGAAGGTGAGGTAAATGTTCCAGCACTTCACACTCTTCATCTTTAAATAGTAACCCTGGAAGATTACTGTTACTGGTTGCACAGCTTGTAAACACTCTGAGATTAACAAGTATTACTGACATACTTTCGAATAACGTTATCTAGTTTTCGAGTGGCGAAAATAAATCGATACTGCCTGTAGCTGTGAGTTATCAAATATATTACACCATCGTTCCGATTTTTTATTAAAACATTGGATAAACCTGCCCAGGATTTATAGCTAGCGTAGCTGAGACAGTGTGTGAAATATAGCGATAGTTATAAAAAAAAAAATTAAAGCCATGTTGTGTCTCCTGGAGCTTCAGGTTAGCCAGCTGTAACCAGGGCTACTTCTACACAAACACATCCTCACTGTAGCCGTGTTTGAGGGAAAATCAGTGCGATCGTGAAGCGTAAAGGCTTATTCTTCAGTCTGGGTGGCTCTGGAGTGCACAAAAAAAATAGTTTTTAGCTGCTGTAGCTTCACAACTGAGATATTTTTGTTTACTGAACCCTATTATGTCCCGCTGAGCCGGAAGGAAGCCCAGGTCTCGTGACTGGGTTCGAGAAGCTGAAGATCCGCTTTCATCAACACTGGTGCTGGAGGAGCACAGACAGTTGCTGGAGAAGGTAGGGAGAGGTTTAACACTTTATTCTGTTCAAATTTTCGTTCTGTGGTTCCAGATAAAGTTCCCATTTGCAGTATAAAATGAAAGGGTTTCGGTTATTTGCAGAACAACGCTAGTAAGAAACACTGAGCCATTTTAGTTTTCCTTCTCCAGTCTTAAAAGGATAAGGTTTGCTTTTGAAATGCATTCGTATTTATTTGATATTAATGGAGACATTTGTGTTAAACTAATGGATGCATTCTGTTCTGCCAACTGTTACTATTTCCAGCTTACTCTCTCAGCTAGAAGAAATTAAAATCTCAAAAAGGTCAAATTTGCCTATTAAGCCATTAAGGTGCATGTTACGAGTTCATAAGGTTTGTTGTTTTCCTCTACAGGAGAGTGTTCTTCTGTGCGCAGCTCAAATTGACCCATCAAAGGCTGCCATGTCAGTTAATGAACAATGCCGTTGTGCTAATATTAAGAGAGTAATATAAGAATATGGAGTCCAGAAGAAGCCCCAGTCCTCTGGATACACCTGATGGGCAAATACAAAATACTACACAGCAAAAGAGAACTCTCCAATGCTCAGAGTGTGGCAAGAATTTTAATCGACATAGTAATCTCAAACGACACCTGAGGATTCACACTGGAGAAAAACTGTACCACTGCTCAGAGTGTGGGAAGAGCTTTAACCGACAGAGCAATTTCCAAAGACATGAAGCCATTCACACTGGTGTGAAACTATATCACTGCTTGGAATGCGGGAAGAGTTACAATCGCCAGAGTAATTTCCTAGAACATCAGCGCATTCACAGAGGAGAGAAACCATTTTACTGCTCGGACTGCGGGAAGAGTTTTAATCGACTTAGTAATCTCCAGCTACACCAGCGGATACACACAGGAGTGAAGCCGTATCACTGCTCAGACTGTGGGAAGAGTTTTAACCATCAGAGTAATCTCCAAAGACACCAGGTCATTCACACAGGAGAGAAACTGCATCACTGTCCAGAATGTGGGAAGAGTTTTTACCATCAGAGTAGTCTCCAACAGCACCAGCGTATTCACTCAGGAGAGAAACCGTTTCATTGCTTAGAGTGCGGGAAAAGTTTCAACCAGTCGGGTAGTCTCCAGAAACACCAGCTAGCTCACACTGGTGAGAAACGGTATTACTGCTCCGAGTGTGGGACAAGTTTTACTCGACAGAGTAGCTTCCTAACACACCAACGCATTCACACTGGAGAAAAGCCGTTTCAGTGCTCAGAGTGTGGAAAAAGTTTTTATCATCGGAGTAATTACCAGCAACACCTGCGTATTCACACTGGAGAGAAACCATATCGGTGCTCAGACTGTGAGAAGAGCTTTAATCATAAGAGTAGCTTACAAGAACACCAGCGCATTCACACGGGAGAGAAACCGTATCACTGCCCAGAGTGTGGGAAGAGTTTTAACCGACAGAGTAATTTCCAAACACACCTGCGCATTCATACAAGAAAAATTGCTGCCTTGAATGTGTCTGAAATTTTGGACAAATAAGAAATGTAAAAGAGACAAGTACGTGAAAACAGATTGGTTCATATAGCATTTTTATTACACTTTTTTGGTATGCATGATATAACCTATATTGTTGAGATTTATATTAATTTAAAAAAAACCTGAATGTTTGGCAAAATATAGCACAAGAGGTAATTATGTATACGTAGCACATGAAATGAAGTATAAACAAAAAAAGTGCCTTTGTGGTAATTGTTCTTTGACCTTCAAGGCTTTACAGAGTTTGACTGGTTAGACGCAATTAAACTCTGTATCAAGGGGAGCACACTGACAACTCCTTTGCTGATTGAATATAATATCATGCGCTTAGTTATGCTTATAAAGCAATCCTGTTATCATTTAACTAAAGCTAACTTGCTATTAGCTTTAGCCAACCTTTTTTTTATTTCTATTAATCTTATTGTTTTTTTTAATTTAAATTTGTAGAAAAATGTACATTTGGGTGAGTAGGGAAATTACCCAGTTTTAAAATAAAAACATACAAGGAACTGATGATTGTGTGACCAATTTTCACTTTTTGCACAAGAACACTGTTTAAAGTATTGGTATTTGGTCTATTACAAGTCTGTTCAGACCAGTTTTTTAGTATAGGGACTTTGATGACACGC
Source organism: Phenacogrammus interruptus (assembly GCA_037974425.1). Taxonomy (NCBI): domain Eukaryota; kingdom Metazoa; phylum Chordata; class Actinopteri; order Characiformes; family Alestidae; genus Phenacogrammus; species Phenacogrammus interruptus. The sequence goes on from JBBPCW010293030.1 coordinate 5,539, forward strand.
ATTCAAACACACGCACTTTAACATAGAGTGTGTCCCCCTTTTACACCTAAAGCAGCTTCCACTCTTCTTTGAAGGCATTCCACAAGATTTTGGAGTTTCTGTGGGAACTTGTGCCCCATTCATTCTGTAGAGCATGTATGAGGTCAGGCACTGATGTTGGATGAGAAGGTCTGGCTCGAAATATCCATTATAGTTTATCCCAAAGGTGTTGGATGGGGTTGAGGTCAGGGCTCTGTACGGGCCAGTCAAGTTCCTACACACCGAAAAGACCCAGCCTTGTCTTTAAGGACCTTAATTTGTGCACTGGGGTACAGTCATGCTGTTATAGAAAAGGTTCTTCTCGAAACTGTCCTCAAAGTTGGAAGCAGGGCTTGTCCAAAATGTCTAGGTATGCCAAAGCATTATTATTGGTTCCTCACTAGAACTAAGGAGGCGCCTTAATTCATAAGTAACGGGTGTGTCCCAATACTTTTGTCCATATAGTGTATATATACTTCTTCGAATACATATATATAACTCTACATAAATACTACACAAATATTTGTGACAAAGCTAGTAAAGTGTGAATTTGACGAGGATAGCTAGCAAGAGACAAAGTTTTTTAGAATTCACATTAAAAGTCCCATCATACTTCCTTTAAAAAACGCGAATATGTATCACAAATCAGTCTTCTTCGTCTCCAGTTGCAGTAGCGATAAACAGGACTGCGGCAGATCCACAGCATCCTTATTTCTGTATGAAATAAGGTTTCGATATTTCGATCTGTAGCTCATGCCCTCACACAGAACAGCAACAGATGTGACCGTGGGTGGATCCACATGGTGCGCAGATCAGGTGAAGTCAAGGGACGCCCGCTCAGCTGTTTGAGGTCCTTTTTTGTTTATTCTCCTGATTTGTCTCTCAGGAATTAAGGTTATATGTGCTGGAGCTGCTGTGGCTCAGTGTTTAAGTCCTGGGATTCGCCCTGGACGTGGATAGATGTTTATCCTGCCTCTGCATGACTAGAAAAAGGCCGTTAAAGTGGAGGAGCGGAAGATCCGGTTTGAGTCTCTGTGCTCAGTGTTGAAGATCTAAAAGAGAAACAGAGCTGCTGGAGGTAGGCAGCTGTCCACCCTGTTTCTGACCGACCCTTACAGAAAGAAGCATTTGGAGAAGTGTATAAAAAGGCAGCATGAAGAACATGTAAGACCTGGCTGGGGAATGGGAGATCTGAATGTTTTTGAGATAAATAACATTACTGAAGAGCATTTTATTTATATCGAGGTCCTGTTATTTATTCTCACATTTCATCATCATAGAAGAATAACGTATGGTGTCATTTTGCATGTTTTGACTCCTTAAACCATGTCCACATATCATTTAAAGTTAAGTGGACCCTTAGTATGTGTGAACACACCACAGCACACAGTGTGAACAATGAAGTACTTTTTCTGGATTTAATCCATTTACCAAGTGAAGCAGTGCTCAAGGGTACCTCAGTGGTGCCGCTAGCAGTCCTGGGATTTAAACCTACAACCCTCTGATCGCAGGGGCATCTCCCTAACCACCACGGCACCAGCTGAGGCAGTAGTCACCAACCCTGCTCCTTGGATTTACCTTCCTGCAAACTCATTCTCCAGCCCCTTTAATTTGCTCTGAGAATTTAGGCAACATGATTCACATATTTTCTTTCTAGTGCTACAAAACATGTTTAAGTTGAGGCTGAGAATTAATTGAGCAATTATATATATGCAATTTATAACAGCAAACTGTTCATATTCCTTCAGTTTTATACATTTTGTGAGCAAACTTTGTAACATGTATGCATTAGTGAGATATTGCTGGTGTGTGGCTGCTGGTTTTTCACTGATGCTCATAAAAGTGGACACCATCTTTAATATTGTAACTGCAGCATTGATTAAACAGATTCTACCATCGCAGCATGGTCCATTTCTGAAGATAACCATTGTAGGCACATGGATTCAACTTGGGCATTTGTCTGCAGCTATGCATCCCCATATACAACAGGGGGCACTGCATTGTGTATTTTGATCCTTTTCTGTCAGAGCCAGCAAGAACTTGTTCTGTAATTTGTGCTACAGTAGCTCTTCTGTGGGACTGGACCAGACCAGAGAGCCTTGGGCACCTGTTTACTAGTTTCCTTCCTTAGAGCACTTTGATAGCTACTGACCACTGCATACTGGGAACACCTCACAAGGCTTTCAACATACCAACAAGAACTAGCGGTTTATTCATTACCTAATATATCCCACCCCTCCACAGGTGCCACTGTAACCAGATCAGTGTTCTTCACATCACCTGTTAGTGGCTTTTATGTTACAGCTAATTGGTATATTTTAAATTGTTGAAAAAATGTTTTAAAAGAGAAAGGAATTAATAAGGGACACTTTTAATTTGGCATGAACAACAGCTTAATTTGACATCACTAACTTACATACTGAGGGAGTAGAAAATGAATAAATCTACATGCATATTTACCTAACAATCAATGTCTGGAGGATGCTAGAATTATCTTTATCTTTTTTCTTTCTCTTCCAGATTTTTTCTTCTTCCAGTGTCAACTGTACACAGCTCAAATCTAAGAAGATGCCAAAACAAGTATGTTAATCTGCTGAAATTAGGGGAGATATGAAACTATAAGAATATGGAGTCCAGAGGAAGCGCCAGTCCTCAGCGAACATCTTGTGGACGGATGCAGAACAATCTAGACCAAGAAGGAAATTATCCTTGCTCAGTTTGCGGGAAATGTTTTAATCGACTAAGTAATCTTCAAAGACACCAGGTCGTTCACTCGGGTGAGAAACCATTTCACTGTTTAGATTGTGGGAAGAGTTTTAATCATCAGAGTAATTTCCAACAACATCAGCGCATTCACACTGGAGATAAACCATTTTGCTGCTCAGAGTGCGGGAAGAGTTTTAATCAGCTGAGAAGTCTAAGAACACACCAGCGGATTCACACAGGAGTGAAACCGTATCACTGTTCGGACTGCGGGAAGAGCTTCAGTAATCAAAGTAACCTCCAAAGTCACCAAATCATTCATAGTGGAAAGAAACCACATCAGTGCGTGGAATGTGGGAAGAGTTTTAACCGTCAAAGTAGTCTCCAGCGACACCAGCGTCTTCATACAGGAAAGAAACCCTATCAGTGCTCAGAGTGCGGGAAGAGTTTCAACCAGTCGGGTAGTCTCCAGCAGCACCAGCACATCCACACGGGAGAGAAACCGTATTACTGCTCAGAGTGTGGGAAGAGTTTTACTCGACAGAGTAACTTCCAAACACACCTGCGCATTCACACAGGAGAAAAACCTTACCAGTGTTCGGACTGTGGGAGGAGTTTCAATCAACAAAGTAATCTCCAAACACACCAGCGCATTCACACCGGAGAGAAACCGTATCAGTGCTCGGATTGTGGGAAGAGTTTTAACCAACAGAGCAATCTCCAAAAACACCAGCGCATTCACACCGGAGAGAAACCGTATCCCTGTGCAGAGTTTGGGAGGAGCATAAATGGAGATAGTAGCTTCCAAACACATCAGCGTATTCACAATGAAGGGAAATCGTATTACTGCCTGGCCTGTGGGAAGAGGTTTAATCGAAGGAGTAATCTCCGGGAGCATCAGCGCATTCACACAGGAGAGAAACCGTACCCCTGCTCGGACTGCGGGAAGAGTTTTAACCGAAAGAGTAATCTTCAACTACACCAGCGCATTCACACAGGTGAAAAACCATATCAGTGCTCAGAGTGTGGCAAGAATTTTAACCAGCTGAGTAGTCTAAAAACACACCAACGCATTCACACAGGAGTGAAACCGTATCACTGCTCGAACTGTGGGAAATGTTTTTATCAACTGAGCAATCTCCAAAGACACCAGCACATTCACACTGGAGAAGTCACTGCTATTAATGTGGGTGGAGCATCAGATGAATAAAGGACACAATAATATGCTAAAATGAAGATAAGAGCTGATGTGGGTCAAATAAAAAATATTCTCATGATCATTTTCGACATTTTTGTGGTAATAGTTTTGAAATGTTGACATTTTCTCCAAATATAATCAGCTACCCAAGATCATTTTGATTTCCAGTGTAGTCTTGCACTGAAGCTAAACTGTTAAATGCTTATATATTGGACACCTTACCAACAGTGTTCTTAAACTGTCACACACAAGCCTCCAAAGACATTGTTTCTCTTGGTGATAACATTCGTGGATGTGAAAGCATGACTGATGTTGGTCTGTCTGTCTTGCAATTAACAGTATAAAGCAAAAGTGGGGATTGAATAAATATACTCTTTCTGGTCCTTTTAATGTATTTTGTTTTTTTCTTATTGATTATTGTTGGCAAACTTGTATCCATCATTCTTTGCCATAAAAGTCAAAGTCTAAGTCAGCTTTATTGTCAGTTCTGCCATACGTACCAGACATACAGAGAATTGAAATTACGTTACTCTCAAACCCCAGGTGCATACATGTAACATCAAATACAAAAAAATTGAAAAATTGAAAAAGGTGCAATTTTAAGAGTACGGACATGTAGCAGTAAATACAGAAGGTGCAATTTAAAAAATATATATATACAACCCGATACAATTATACATATGAAACTATACACAAAGTGACTGGTGCCGACTGGTGCCGGTTGGTTTTTTTGTGTGTGTGTGAGTCCCAGTTCAGGAAGTACGTGGGGCAGGAGAAGGGAGTGGCGGCAGAGCCGGGAGAGAGTTTAGCTTCCTGACAGCCTGATGGAAGAAGCTGTCCTTCAGTCTGCT
>JBBPCW010293039.1:0-10307 GCA_037974425.1 Phenacogrammus interruptus
AACAATCTTTATATACAATATAAGAGCAAATAAATCTGATCTTATATAGTATATTATTCTCAAAACAAGAACAATAATAATATTAGGCTAGAAATAAGATTGTAAATCTTAGTTAGATCAGGAGTTTTTGCAGTGTGTGGGTTAATCAACCAGAAGCAAACTAACAAAAGCAGCAGCAAAGTGGCACACAAGGTCTCCCCCATAGCCAGAGGCTATAGTCACAGAGGAGCTGAACCACTGACTACATATACTGCACTCACTCTGAGGAAATCACCTGTTTTCATGAGCAGGTTCATTGAAACTGTTGACACGCTGGAAATATAGTTACTGAATTACTGTGACTAATAAATACATTCTAATGCACTGTCCTCTCAACACAATACACTGAATTTTAAACAGACTAGTGTCTAATTTGTGCAATTACACAGGCAATGTGATCGTTTCTGACAGTCCTACTATAATAAACAAATATGTAAACTGAATTGTTTACCATGAATGTGACCTACTTTAATGAGTTTTTATAATAACAGTGTCTTAAAGTGTCAGAAACTACACACAGAAAAAGGACTGGGTATGAAGAACCTGAATGGGTGTGTCTGTGTGTGCGCGAGTGTGAAATCCCTACCTGTCCTCTGTAGCTGTGGCAGTGTTTAGAGAGGATGCTGTTGATCTGGGGATCCGGGATGGCACTAAATATCAGCGTCTGTCTGTAATGAGACGCCCAGTTGTTGAGATTCCACATCCGCACGCGGGAGAAATCCACCCCGTGAGAGTCCAGCGGCTGCAGGTTCATGTGCTTCATCGCATGCTTAAAAACACACAAGCACACAGCAGGGTAGTGAGTACTGGAGTCAGTTCATAACAACATGTGACACAAAAGCACTCTGAGTAGACACTAGTCTGTAACTAGGACCGTCATGACGAAGAAATGTTAACAAATGACAATGGAAATAACTGCAATTAAGAAATTGCGTCTTTTTGTTTACAACAAAAGCACAGAGCTCAAATAAACCAACGTTACTCACCAGCACCAGTCATAAGTTTTAGAATTCATAGTTGAATGGATGGTCTTAATAAACGCAAACAATCATTTAAATGCAATCATGCTTTTTTTCTCAACCCAAATGATGTGGTCAGCTTAATTTACTGCAATCCAATAATCAATCAGGCGACTACCACGATTATTAATTTGTCCGATTTTGCGGTTTAATCTCAAGATGACATACAGCAAATAACATTATTTAATAATAGAGAACCAGCTTTATTTTAAGTAGAGGTGGGCATAGACGCTGGGGCGTTAACGGCAATATTTTTTTTATTGCGCTATAAGAATCTTGCGCCGTTAACGGCCCAGCATTAATTTTAAGGTACTATACTGATTTTCAAGAACTAAGTAAAACAAAAAGAATTTTTATATTTGGCAGTTTTCTGATTTAAGTAAACCCCTGATTCAAGGACCATCTGAACATTTCCTCAAATGTACATCCTCCATAATTTCAAAATAATAAACCATCCAGCTGGTTTGGGCTGCTATAAGTGAATGGCAAGACTTCTTCCCTCTCCTTGTCCACAGAGTAAAAGAAACAGTGCCACCTGCTCTACTGACACAGCAACTGTCCAAAGCTGAAGCTTTTCCTTCTAATACTGAATGAGCAAAACAGAGATTCACGGATTGATAGTGCACTACGGCCTCTGCAGATTATCTACAAACTGTCAGTCAAATGAAACTGCTGATGCTCAGCTTTCGGAGTCAAGATTAACATATGGATAAATTAAGGTTAATTATATATATTATGATGAATGTAAGTTGATCAAGCATCTGGTGCAATAATAAAATGATCACAAATAACCAAATACCCCCCACTTTATCAAAGCTCAAGCTCTCACCAGCACATGCTCCCAGTTCTGCATGAGGAAAACGTCTGTCTGGTCCAGAACCAGCAGCTCAATAGAGGACAAGAAATCAAAGTCTCTCTGAGAGTCTCCCTCCACACCGAGCAGCGTCCGCAAGCCCAGCGGAGAGGAGACGATGATGTCGGAGGAGTAGAACGGAGAGTAGAGCCGCATGCTGCGCTTCAGAATGGACACACCTAATGAACCAGGAATGACCAGAGAAAACACCTTCACAGCGTAAAAAAGCATCATGGTGATCAAAATGTTATACATTAAGCAAAAGCAGCCTGAAATGAAGAGAAGCACATTCCCGCTGTAGGTATTCAAAGCAACTTCTAACATCTAAATGATGATACATTTAATAAATATGAAATGAAAAAATTATTTAATTAAAAACTGTGACCTCCAGGCTTTACTTTCTCTGACCATAACAGCTTTTGTCTACGTGTGTGAACTTCCTGAGGAGTGCCTTGTTTTCTTGCAGTCCTCCCAATTAAGCTACATTTGTGGAGCACATATGATATTGTCACCTGCTCACAATGACCACAAATTCCTGTAACAGCTTCAACGTTGCCGTAGTACCTGTACACAACTTTAGCCTCGAGATCTTCTGACAGTGCCTTGCTACCCATAGCAGACTGCTTGCTTTCAGTTGCACTAGCAAGCACTGAAATGCATCAGGATTAACTGTTTATATCCTGAATTAAACAAAACAATTACAACTGGAAATACATGGAAGCTTGATGTGCAATGGAGAAGGTAATATGATTAAGTATATTTTAATCTAATCCGTTGCTATCATATCATTCATTGATGATATAAGTTGTATTGAATAAACACAGCAGCAAAATGCGGTTTTCTGCGTGTCTTTATTTTGAGCCTTAAAGCAACAAAATACAATAATGCAAGAGTATCCTCGTATAGTGAAAAAATAAATATTTCTATTTTTATAGTGTAAACCCTAAATATACCTCCAAATATGCTCTCCAAACACTTTAATTTCATTTTAAATTCAGTTTAATGCATTACCCTTAAAGAAAATGTAAAGGTAAACCCGTATACGAATTTAAATTCCTCAGAGAGATTTGCAACTCAGAAGGACAACAGTATTGGGACACCGCGGCGAGGTGAACAGTTTTTGGGGAATATCCCCTGACCTACTTGGGCTAAAAATACAAACGAGGGCTCGTTGGAAAGGTCTCCTGAAGATCTACTGAACTGTGGAGTTTGACGTGTCTGAGTGCTTGCACCACGGATAAATCGCACTTTGAAAAAAGTGCTTCCAAGTTCGGCTACAGCCTGCCCTGTGTCCCCTTGTGTGAAAAACATCCAAAAAGAAATATATTTATTGCCACAAAAAAACAAAAAGGGTGGAGGATATTTGCAGTTTCCGCGTTATTGTGGGGATTTCCGTGTGTGACTCAATCCACGACTCCTGATCCGTGTAAAACTGTACATATACTTTGGAGGAGCCGATACTTCATATGCCCACTGTAAATGACTGGGTAATGGGTAATTATAAAATTATAAAACTAAAACAACAAAAATAATCGCTTTAAGGGATAAATCGGGTGTATCTGAGCAGGTAAACTGTGTACCTATCCTGAAGTGGTCGTCCACGTTGCCCGAGAACACGGCGTTGTAATCGTCCGGTCGTTGCAGGTTTGGTGGCCTCTCACTCGGATCCTCTCCAAACTCATCCTTAAACCTCTTCTTATTACTGACGTCCATCTTCTTCCCCTTGTGCTCCAGCAGAGTGATGAAGGTCTGCACCACCCGCAGAGCTCCGTCCCGAAACGGCACCAGGATCAGCACCTGCAGGACGGCGAGGAAACAAACACAGTTTTCTTTAGCCAAGGTGTTCATACTGAAAGATTTTAGCCCAAAGCGGCTAAACCACCTGAAAAGGTTTGACTGACGAAGAACACAGACATCAGAACAAGCAGAGAACGTGTTATTTGGGCCTGTTATGCAGTTTACACTTAATTGAAACTTAGCTGAAACTGTTCTTCCAAACCGATAATGGAAACATGTTCATTTAATGAAAATGTTACAAACGCTTGTTGAGTAGAGCTACGAGACAGCATGTGTGTGTGTGTGTGTATGTGCGTGTGTATCAGATGTGGTGTGCATTACCTTTGGTCTGGTCAGTCCCTGATCTCTGAACTCCTCCTCTTCTGACCCCTTCTTCTCCTTCATTCGGGCATTATGGCTGAGAACCCTGGAGTTAGCCTTCAGCACATGGTTGAGAGCGTGCAAGCAGTACGCCCTCCTTACCTCCGGACCCTCCACCAGCGGAGAGCATTCTGAGTAGTACACATCCCTGTACGACCCTGTGGCACACACACGCCAATCATCAAAACCAGGCACAGCAAAACAGCCCATCAGAATAAAGCTGGTATGAAGGGTGGGTAGCTTATAGACACACGGGGCTTATTTTCTTCAGAAGGGTTGATTTGGTCTATATTTCAGCCAGACACAGCTTTTGTACATACCCATGACTCTGAGTAGCTCTTTCTGCAGATCTGTGAGGTCAGATGCTTCAGGTTGGTTGAGTAAATGTACGTTTGACTCCAAGGCTTTATGGAAGGAAGGTAGAGGGACTGAAGAAGCCTGACCAACGGAAGGAAACCGCTCCAGGGGACACACACACTGTAGCACGCCCAGCCTGGGCCACTGAGAGTAGAAAGCTCAAGTTAGAATTAATGGAACTAAAAATACCATTTACCCAATTCTTCCTGCAGCCAGAATAAAACTGGTAGTCAAAGATGTTTTAGTGTCTGGTTTTTATATTGCATTTGGACAAAATTTTATTTCAAACATCAGGTTTCCAAAAGTCTATTACCTTTGATACAATACACTTCATTCCATGTTCATTCCATGTAACGGTGTATAAAAGAATCCACTGTGCTCATTTTTGATCAAAATAATCAAATTCTAAACATAAAGCACTCAAATCAGATGGCAGGTCTTCTAGAGCCTGAATTTGTCTAATCATTTGTATAGAATTTTTTTTTTAAACTAAAATATTAGTCAAACAGAAAAGACAGGATAAAGTGTTTACTGAACTATGATGTTGTAGTGGGTGAAAATAGATTCTTGGGCAGTGATGCTATATTAATGTTTCAGTATGAGAAAACTGGTAAGAGCTCCCCCTTCTGGCTGTTTGCAGACTTGGGTCTCAAGCATTTTTAAAGCTGTAATGAAATAGATCACTCCTGAACTTCTTGTGTATAGAGTTTAAACTGTAGTAATGATACCCTCACTGCGTTGCATGCATTTGATACCATTACATACAAGAATCATCCTCGGCCCCCATGTAGTGGGGAGGAGGCAGAGGAGAAGGGAAAAAACCCCAAAAAACTCTGCCTACCTTGACTTGTGTGCGGATTTTTGCTCCCTCTGAGATTTTCTTCACCTCTTCTTCACTGAGCTCTGTTTCCAGATGCGTCATCAGTGTGTCTGTGTGTGTATATATGAGAGTGAGAGATCCTTAACTTTAGTTTACAATCACACCAATTCTATTGAAGATCAATTCACAATTAATGAATATGTGACAAGTTTATTACACCTTCACAGGTTTTAATTAATTAGCAGGAAGCTGTAAAATATGACCGATATGTCCAGATGAGATGAACAGAGGTTTCACAATAACAGAAGAACGAAGCTCTAATAAAATGAATATGAAGGAATATTATTTTGACGGCAAACAACACCAACACATTTACATTACATTTACAATCACAGCATATTTTTAATCCTATGATTCTATTAGTCATTGAACAACTGGCAGCTCCCAAAAACACTTTAATTATTGCTTTTTTGGGACAAATTGTAAAACGTACATGTTTACTATGTATATTTGATTACCATATAATCAGCCCCTTCCAAGCAATGAGTATTTTTTTCCAGAATTTTGAATGTAACTGAAATTATGATTGAAATTTAAGCTGTCATAAAGCACGCAGATCTAAATCAGGGAATTTTCTGATTCTGTCTGTGTGACGAAGCTGACGTCTATATGGGTCAGCAAATTGTTTAATGGATTGGGAATGAAAGATTTTATTTTATATATATAATGACTAAAAGTAAGTCTTTGAGAACAGGTTTCTCAACTCCTACAGTAAACTAACTCCGCATTGCACACGGTGCAGACAACCTTAGTCTTGTTGAGGTTTCCATTGGGAAGCTTCTTAAAAATAAATGTTCCCTGAAGCAAACCCGGCGCTTCATAGCTGCATCCATGTTAGCGTGTCACGTTTGATGTGGTAATTTCACAGTAGGCACACACACAGGTTCGAAAACTCGCTCTCGCCCCCTACAGTACAATTTGGCTAGGTATACATCCGCGCTAAAATATCAAGGTGAAAGTCATCATAGCTTGCGTAGTATAGACCCAGCTCCCAACCCAACTTTGTGAATAGATTAACTGTGATATTTTTTTTTATCGCCGATAAGAGTCTCACGTCAACGCAGCAAGTTAACGCTGATAACGGCCCACCACTAATATATATATATCTGAGCTAGGCCACTGCACAGCAGGTCCCATCTACAAAACATGAAACGTACCGTCCTCCAGCGACTGCTCTGCCTCCTCCTGTTCTCCTTTCGCCGGCAGGTTTGACTCCAGACAGAAGTCGGCTTCATGAGCTTCATCGAAGAACTCCTCCACTTGGTCCTCCTCTCCATGACCTTTCTGTCCTTCCTGCTTCTCTCCATCCACACTTTTCGGCTCCTCAGAGTTTGCAAGGGCTTCATCTGCCCCATCTTTTTCTTCTTCTTCTTCCTCATCTTCCACGTCCTCATCATCATCTTCATCTCCACTTTGTTCTGAATCATCAATGTCTACTTTCAAAAGCAGAGAAAATAAGAGAATTTCTTTTTAGTGACACATAAGCACATTTCTTCCAACTCAATCAACCCAGCCTTGAATTCTGCTCTATTTTAGGGCTGAAGCTACAAGGCTACAGGCTCCTTGGCACCCCAACAATCAACATGTGTCAGAACCCTCACAAGCAAGTTTCTACAGATTACACAAAATACTTTGAAGCGAATGTGGGATGCAGCTTCCATTATTTTGTCTCAAAAAAGTGAAGGAAAACAAACATGGTCAGAATATGTGTAACAAGTGTAAACTTGAAGCATCACTTTGATATTCCAGTCTAACCTTTGTCAGCGTCGGCCAAGTCATCTTCTACGTCTTCATCCTCATCTTCTTCACTCTCCTCATCCTCACTGTGCTCATTAGCGGTACGGCTCATCGTTGACAGCAGCTGTTCATACGCAGTGGGTTTCTCTTCCTCTTCCTCCACATCTTCAACACTCTCTGGCCTGGAGCGCTCAGGACTCCTGGGCTGGGGAGACAAACAGCCTTGTGTATCTAATCTGTCTGGCCTTACCAAGTCAACCTGATATTAGCCACATGCTATAAGAATTCCTCTCCATCACATCGTTCTGCATTTCCTCTAATCTTCATTTAAAATGTCATGATGCACCAATGGCCAGGGAAAGACAACATTAACCACATTTCACCTCCCTCTCCCACCAACACCCCCAGCAAGCGGTTTCACTTGCAATTATCGCTCTGCTCAGCGATGCTAACCCTTTTAAAATAAAAAATACAACAAAATAGACTATATTTGTTCAGAAATAACACCGTCAGAGAAGGACAAATGGAAGTCAAATATAAACATTTTACCAACTAACTTGGCAACGCTCGGGAGAAAAATGCATCTTTACATGCACACATACATATCTATATATCCATAATGCAAAGATAAATAATATATGTACATAAATTAGTGCTGGGCTGTCTCTTAATAAATACATGCATTTTGGTCAGAAGACTAAATCACTTGCCAAAATGAACACTGCTGTACAGAAGGAGAGCGCCTACCATTTTAATATATCATTGTTCACTAAGCATAGTCATTTCATGTACAGAACTCTATAGATCAATGTTTCCCCCCTTTATAAACGGAATGAAAAATACTTTCTTACAGTCTAAAACAAATAACCACATGGTTGAAATACAAACCCATGTATTTCGCAGATAGCCTAGTTCAGATCACCTCTGCACTTTCTATCATTTTTAACTTGCATGTTTCACCACAAATAAAGTATGTTTATGCGGAAGAACTGAAATGCCTTATAATTTATTAGCAAATCGATGTAATATCATTGTAAACACTTCATACAAGTTTGTTTTGAACCTAATACCGGGTCCACAAGAAAGATCAACGCTAGATTATAATTTTAAAGCTGCTATGCTAGGTGGTCCAGGTTGGACAGGGGGCTGCATGGGTGGGCTGCTACTCACCAGACGGACTATCTGGGTTTTCTCGGGTCTGACAGCAACACTGGAACACCAAACAGAGAAAAATACGAGTTATTTAAGTCTGGGCGAGCAGGCGCTGGATGTGTTCAGGTGAACATCGGTGCTTTAAGCTTCGGCTGCAAAATTTAAAGCAGGAAACTGTGGTTCAGCTCTTACTCATCGTGAAAGGGATGCTGCTCTCCAAACTCCTTCAGGTGTTTCTTCTGTTTCTTGGTTAAACTGGTTAAATCCTGTCGTTTTTGTCTCTTTTTCCCCATTTTACACACACACGTGCTGCCCCACCGGCTCTTTCTTCTGTTTTGTTTTTGAGGCGGACAAGACGCTTTGTGAGCTTTTGCTCGCCCCCTGTCGGCCAGAATGATTATATTACAACAGCAGTTCCCAAAATATAAAGGGTTGGGGTGTAAACAGTCATTCAGAGTGGGTTTGGTGTGAAATGGTTAATTGTAGAAAAAATATGATTCTGCTGATTTTCAGTTGTGCTGACTGGAATCAGGGGCCATAACTGCAATACAAATCTAAACATTTTATTTACTATCCAAAGCTGTGAGTGGACCTACTTATGTCTTATGAGTGTTTACACAGAACTTTGACAATGGTGAACTAGTACCAAATATCATCTAATATCTAAAGTTTTTAGGGGGCCTATTTTGCATCACAGTGCCCAGCATGTACCCCTCCACTGTGAATGGCATTAGTTTTAAGGGAAATCCTTAAATGTCCCATGACATGCGGATTCTTGATGCTTTTATATAGGTCTTAGTGGTCCCCTAAAACTGTATCTGAAGTCTCTTTCCGAAATTCAGGCTTGGTCCAGAATTACAGCCACTTAGATCCATTCCCGCAATGGGATTTCCCTATGACGTGTCATTTCTGTGTCTGTAACTTTAAATGATAACAAGGAGGAGAGAGATGGAGCAAGGTGGAAGGTGGGGTGTGATTTTGCTGCAGTATCAAAGCAACAAAATTATATAGCGCTAAGGTGACTTACTTGTCCGAGGTTTGTAGCTGAGCCAAGGAAAGTTGGAACTGATCCAGACTTAATTTTCAGCCGTTCAGCAAGGCCAGCTCTGTATTGTGTCGCGCATTTCCATAGAAAATAAAAGAGACTCGCATGAAGACTCGCATGAAGAAACTAAAAAAATTCTCTGGGCGGGCAAGGCATGAGAAAGGGGAGGTAACCTTTCCCCGTATGACAACATACAGGACCAAATCCCAGATCAGGCCATCTGAGCTGTCGTTCTCTCAACAGTGGAGCAGGATGACCAAGGCACTTTTTACACCTATCGCCATTTCTAGCCACTGCAGAATCATAGGCAGGCTTGGGGAGCTCGTAATAATGTTAAAAAATCTCATAAAGTGAAATGTTCATGCCATGGGACCTTTAAAAAGTGTACGTGTGGATTGGCTGCTCATGTATGATTTTTCAATAGTTTCATCCACCATTATAGCTGTGCATGAACTTCTTACACACTATGCTTCTAACTGGCTCGGGGGGTGGGGGGGTGGATGCACTTTGGGGGTTGTACTTTGTCTGCAACAATGTTTAGGTAAGTTATTTGTGTCCCAGTAACATCCAGATGAATGCAGGACCCACAGTTTTTCAGCAGAACGTTTACCAGAGTATCACACTGCCCTCTTCCTATAGCGCATCCTGGTAAAATCTCTTACTTGGATGAATGATACCCACACTGCCATTTTTTCCATTGCTCAATGGTCCAGTTGTGATGCTCACAGGTCAATTGTAGGTACTTTAAGCCAATCACAGGGGTCATCATGGACACTTTGACTGAGATTCGTATGCAGCTGTGGTGCCCCACTGTGCCCCCCACAAGACCTGCTGTTTTGGAGCTCCAGATCCTATGTCTATTATATATCCTATAAAATGTACCCATTAAAAACATATTTTTTCAGGGGAAATAATTCCCCTGTAGGGCAGGGGAAATAGAGCAGGTTTGTTACACATTTTGCATACCACTTATGTCACTCTATGTATATATATATATTAAGGCTGGGAATTTAAAGCGTTAATTAGATTAATTAATCACAGAAAAAAATAACGCGTTAATATTTTTAA
>JBBPCW010293064.1:0-10306 GCA_037974425.1 Phenacogrammus interruptus
GAGAGAGAGAGAGAGAGAAATTAGAGACTGATACAGGTGACCAACAGAGGTCACAATGTCTATGGGTTAGAGGGGCCCCCCAAAGTTATGCGATGGAGCTCCCTAATGCTCTCTTACAATCAAACTCTCACAGCAATGTTCCAACTCCAGTTCTTGTCCTCACTAATGCTCTAATACCATACAATTATTACCGCAATGTTCCATTACAGTTAAGTGTACATCTGTCATACGTGAACACACCACACAGTGTAAACAGGGAGATTTTTTCCCTCTGCATTAAACCCATTCACCCAGTGAAGCGGGCAGCCAAGAACACGGCACCCAGGGAGCAATGTGTGGGACGGTACCTAGTTCAAGGGTACCTCCGTGGCGCCTACATCGGTCCTGGAACTCCTTAAACACCGGCTGCCCTGACCTCGCTAATGCTCTCGGGACTGAATTTGAAAAGGACTCGGAAGCCCATTTGAGCTCGGCTGACTGTTTTAACACTCGAAAACAGACCCCCGAACTCACACACTGTTCGCCTGGGGTGTTAAAATATGAACGTGGAGCGTTTCTTAAGAGTTAAATCTCAGTGAAAACGTTTTATGTTTTGATCTTTTGCTTTCTTGTAGTTAAAGTGTAAAGGGCGCTTTACCCACGCTGCAGCTCCAAACACCACCGGGACGAACCGCTCCGTGACTTCTCCACTCGCCGTTTATCTGTTATTTATACTTTCCTTTGGTTCTTTTTGGCGTTTTGTTTTAATTTGAATAAAATTTATTTTTTTGTCCTTTTGAGCTCCGACCCGTTTTTCTGAAAATCCGCCATTTTCAACGACCGCCGAAGGTCCTGTCCGCGTACATCAACACAAACAAACCTGACTTTAAGCTTTTAAAATGGTCTGCTTAACCAAGGAATTTGACATAAAACCTGTATTCTAAAGAGTGTCCAAAACATAAAATGGAAAATGAGAAAATATTTACCGGCAAATCCCCCCGTTTCCCCGAGGTTTTGGTGCTATTACCCTTCCAGGACCTGTACGATTCTATCGGCAATTTACTGATTCTGTTCGACTAGTAATGCCTTTCCGTTTCGTATATCTCATTATCACCATCATTAAAATGATTGTTATATTAATTAAAAAAGCAATAAAATTGACATAATATTTTGGACAGTTCTTATAAATAAAAAAAAAGCCATTAAAATGACACACTAAACATTTAGCAGATTCCTCCTTCATCATTTGCCTCATTTAGCTAACCCAAACCTTTAATTTCTCAAAACATTACATTTTATAATTTATAATCCAGTGTTAACAAGTGTGTTTAGAATACGGCTGGTGTGAAACCAACCATATTCATTATAGAGACTGATTTCTTTACAGTGAAGGTGAATGGAACCAGACATCTCCAACACAAATACAGACATTTTTATTCACAATCGACCCCAAGTGAGGCTTCACGAGTGTTTTTATGGGTGCTGGTTATGGTAAAATAGTAGGGAATCTGAACTAAATTACTTTTCTTTTGTCTCATAATGCCCTGCATGCATAACTATTTCACGGTGTATCTTCTGTGAGGGAGATTTAAGAGGCGGAAGTTTCAATTCAGGTTCAATGGTTCGTGGAGGTTTTGTAGTGTAGCTATTTCAAGGTTACTTTATTGACATCAGCAGCTGTGTACACATACAAAGTGAAATGAGAATGTTTCTCCATTTACCACGGTACAACATATAACAACATACAACATAGTGGAGGTTACATTGCACAGGGGACAACAGACAGACAATAGATAGCAAATGTGGACATTATGTAAACCTTCTCGAGTGATATCCTATGTACTATAGGTCTGATTACTGCATAGGCAGCAATTAGCAGCATTATATAGAGCTCCAGGGACGACAGAACACTACAATAAACAAACATTTTAAAGCATTGGTTTAAAATGCTTCAAATATTATCTCATGATTTACTAAATCAGACCAGGTTTATCTGCAGTGTGAGTCAGTCTGGTTCTGCTCTCCAGGTTGGTAGTTAGCAGATTAGCACAGCTGACCACCTAGGTGGGCAGCGTTAGTTGAGGTTAGACAGTATTTTATTGGGACACACCCACATGTTTGGGCGTGGCTCTGATTCACTGCAGGTGTGAATCTCCTCAGGTGGAGATAAAAGTTCTGTGAGAAGGTGTTCATCTTGTTTACTAGTTTGGTTTATTTGTTGTGGTTCCTTTGTTGTCTGAAGGGGCTCATCATGTTTAAACTTCTAATAGTTTTGGTGTGTCTGGAGGTTGAGTTTGGCTCAGCAGATCCAGACAAGCCTGAACCTCATTCACTCTATAAATTGGCATCAAGTGGTCTGAAGGTTTCTCAGTATGATTTGCAGGAGCCGCTTGGTAGGCCCAGCTCTCGGGTCAAAACCGTCTCGGTGACCTGCTTTCCCTCCTATATGGAGGTACATGTGAAGGCAGACCTGTTTGAGCTGGGTGTAGCTGTGGACCCTGCAGACCTGAGACTCGGGGCTAATGCCTCCCCTGACCAGGCTTGTGGCGTCACCTCCACCTCTGGCGAGGAGTATATCCTCAAGTATTCTCTCACTGATTGTGATGGCCGACACTGGGTATGAAAGCCAACTCACATCCATGTTATATTCTGAATGTGATTTTTGAATGAAAACTGTAATATTACATATGGTTCTGTATAATTGTATTCTGATCTTATGTCATGAGGGCCTTCTGGCACTTTTACATACTTGCTTTGCTCCCCTCACGCCTGGTCAACTCATTAACTCCCTCGCTGAGTTGCTGTGGGTGTTATGCAGGCGTTCAGAGCAGGGATCGTCATTCCTGCATGGTCTTGAGTGGTTCCTCCTCAAACTCTAAACCTGTCTGAACAGGTGAGAGGGCCAGGTGTGTGAGCAGATCTCTACACTGTGCCGAACACTAACCCTCCAGGAGTGCAGTTGGGGTCTCTGCTCCAGAGGGCGCTCAAGACCAAGTCTAGAATGGGGAACCAATTAGCTCTGTTCTACTGCTGCAAAAAGAAAGGCACTGGGTGTCCTGAGTTTAGTTTATGTAATTCTATTTGGTGTGTGTAAAACTCAACACCCTGCTGTGAATGCATGTTTTTGTGTTCAGGTGACTGACGAAGCTCTAATCTACACCAACATGCTCGTGTACTCTCCGAGGCCCTCTGTGGATGGCCTGATTCGGACGGAGAGTGCAGCGGTTCCTGTTGAGTGTCACTACAGGAGGTGAAGTGTCCTAACACCCACATTCTTGGGTGGTTCAGAACGCAGGCAGAGGCCCGACTGTTTCTTTTAAATGTCATTTTTCCGTGTGTATTGTGCATGTTTGTGGAAGACTAATGTTTTTGGTGAGATAAACGAGTTTCGGTGCCATCAGTTCAGAGACCTAGTGTTCATCTTTTGCAAATTTATACACTGAAATGTCAAAGTGCAAACGGGTTGTGTTGACAATGTAAGCACGGGTGATTAGTTTACATTTGTTTGTTTTTTAGGAGGTTTGAAATTGGTGCTGACCCAGTCCTGCCCACCTGGACCCCCCACCAAACCACAGAGACTGTCCAGGAAACACTGGACTTCACTCTTAGGCTGATGACCAGTGAGCAAAGAGACTTAACATTCTCCTTATGTTCACAACTGAAGAGCCAAGAAATATTTAATTCAGTTTGTTGTATCGTTACTGAATCCACCACACCCTGTTCTGTTTTTCGTTGCAGGTGATTGGCAGTGGGAGCGCAGCTCAGCCGTTTACCTTCTGGGGGATATAATCAACATGGAAGCGTCTGTTTTTGCACCGCAGATGAATCTGCGTGTTTTCATTGACCGATGTGTTGCCACGTCGACGCCTAATGTAGAGTCCAGCCCCAGATATGATTTTGTGGATAATAATGGGTGAGTCCCTCGCCCTGCTCTCTCTATGGGTGGGTAGGGTGGTCATTCCCATCCCATCACTCAGTGTAACTGTTCTCTGACTTCTCAGGTGTTTGGTAGATGGTCTGCTGACTGGCTCCACCTCTCAGTTCCTGCCCAGAGAGCGTCCTGACACACTGCAGCTCCAGCTGAAGGCCTTCATATTCCAACATGTGGAATCTGCTCAGGTACCTTGGTTTCCATGGAGGTGCATCATTTTCACTGTGTAATTGGGTACTCTCCAGTCCTGTGGCTGCATAGAATCGGATCATCATAGCAGTGTTCCAGCCTACAAGTTCTGAGAGTGAGGAACTGGATGCCCCAGTGGATGAGATGTTCAGGTGTTCGTATACTTTAGGGCTTGGTTCTAGATTTGTGCAGTGTCAGAAACCGCTTTAGCAAGTCTATTGGAGAATGATGGTCTATACACATTGAATGTTATAGTGCAGATTAACTGACTGTGTTTGGGGTGAAACTGTTTGGCTGAACATGACTGAGGGATCTGATTGGATGGCACAGTTCAGTGTGTGTGTGTGTTTACAGATATACATCACCTGCACTCTAAAAGCATATCCTCTCAAATATGCGAGTGAGTCCATGAGCAAGGCGTGCTCCTACTTCAATGGCAGGTCAGTCTCAATAATTTTTTTTTTTTATTTAGTGGTATTGGTGGTGATGGTGTTTTCTTTGTCAGGTGGAGATCTGCAGAGGGAGATGACTGGACCTGTAATAGCTGTCAGGACCAATTCCAGACGGTCCAGTCTGATAAGCTCAATTGGGGTCCAAAAATACCGAAGTACCGTCCAAAACCCAACTCCACAGAATCAGTCCATTCTCCAGGGAAACACGCCCAATCCAGGCCCACTGTGCAGGCAGACTCTTCTCATTGGGAACTGGTCAAACCTGGGAAAGGCCCTTCTCCTAGAACCAGAAAGGAGCCTGTTGGAACCTGGAAGCATGGGGGAGGTTCTCAGAAGGGGAGTGGTTCTGTGGGTGAGTTGGAGGTGCTGAGACTGAATAGTCCTAAAGGTACCCAAAGAGTGAGTGATGCTATAATGAACTACTTGTGGTTCCCCTAATGACCTCTCAGCTAAGAGGAATGTCCATTAAGGTTGTTTTAGGGGAACGTGGTGGTTCTTCAGTCACTTTGCTTCTGGGAACTGTTTTAGGCACATGTAGAGCAGTCACTGATCTGTGGGTTGGTGGCATACACCTATTTGCAAGGTTAAACTATGCCTTAATGTTTCTAAGGTTAGTTTTAGTTACCTTAATATTTCCTTGGGTACATAACACTTCCATGGTTACTCAGTGTACTCGTTTTTATGGTTATGCTGCATTGACGTCAAGATTATGCTAAGTTTATAGCCATTTCCATGGCTATGCTACTTCTATTCCCATGGTAGCTTTAGATCTAAATCCACTTCCATAATTATAGTAGGTCTGTGTGTGATTCTTTCAGTGCTTTATAGTGTCTCTACTGTTTGCAGTCCTGGAGCAGGAGGTTAGTGTGGGCCCGCTGTCTGTGCGCACCTGGAGAAATAAAGTGGGTGTGATGGTGCCCTCTAGAGGGAAGGAGGGTGTTCCTCCCCTCCCCTCAGCCAGAGAAAAGAAGCCCATACCCCACCACAACCTGTGGACAAACAAAGAAACTCTGGACACTGGTGTGTACTGCTCACTGCAGAACAGCCTTTGTGGTGACTGAGAATTATGGTAATGTTTGTCTCTGCAGGGCGAGACAATCTGGGGACTGATGAAGACGTGGACACAGATGAGAGCAGAGACCTGCAGGGGAACGAGGACTCTGCAGAAAAAGGTACAGGCTATTGTACAGCTTCGTCTAATGAGCCTCTGCAGACCTTCTGCTCTACTGAACTTCATGGAACTGTTGCTATTTTAAAAATGTCATGTCCAAATTAAACCTAGGTGTTTAAATGGTTGACATTTAAGTTGCATAGCAAATCAGGCTACTGTTAAAGGGATCATATTCCATCTGTTCATCCCTCTGAGCTCCAATAGAGCACTTACGTTCCTAAAATTATAGGGACATAAAAAAATTCTTACACACTGACTCTGTTCCAAAGGCTTGGGTACCCTAGCCCTGTGCTTCAAGGCTAATGTAGTGAACGGGTAGAGCTGCACAATATTGATCAATCATTTTAATGTTTAACCATTAAACATTTCTGGCTTTTTTTTAAAAAGCCCCATATTCTACATTTGATACATTTTTAAAAATATTTCAATATTCATCGTTCATCCTTGCATGACCGTTTTACCTTTTGTTACTGATTTAACATTTAATAAATGATCTTACTTCTAATTCACTGCCCTCTACTGCAGCTCCCTCAAGAAAACATAGGCCTGAGACACTTGAGAATTTCATTATGAATGGTGGGGCTAAATGGCTGTATAAGGAGTTATGTAAATGTGATGCCACAAACTCATTTTGAAAAACTGGGAAATGAATGTAAATCTAAACAAAATGTAGAGTTGACTACTTGAGTATCCTTGATTTTGTTGAAAGGAATCCCAATAGCAGCAAGATTACAATTCTGTCCACATTGTGCAGCTCTGTTAATGGGTAACAGAAGCTAATACCCTGCAAGTTTGTGGGATGCTGAACCCTCACCCTCAGTGATCTTGTGCTCCTTGCAGGTTCCTGAGTTTCTGCAAACTATTTTAAGGTGGGATGGTAAACTGGTAATTAACCAGTGAATGAAGTTTGTGTTTAACATGTTTTTTGTGTTTAAAGGTTCTCCTTCTGTCTCCACGACTGCATCACCTGAGAGCACCACAGTAATTGTAAACCCTACTGTTAATGGTGTCCAACCAGTAGAGGAACAAGACCAAGTCACGAGCACTGAGTCTTCAGTCCATCCGTCCAGCAGCTCAACACAGGATGCCTCGCAGTCGGAGAGTGTCTCCGAGGGTGATCCTGGAGGTTTATTGAAAGACTCTGCCTAAAGTGACCTGGACACTCAGTTTGAGAAATAAATGTTCCAAACTCTAATATCTGACTTCATGGTGTTTTTTTTGCCAAAAGCCAGTGTGTAAACGGTGTATTTGGAGTGGTTGGGGTCTCCAACATTTATTTATTCCCTATTGACCCCGGTGAAGCTCCATGAGTTTTTAAATGGATGTTTGTAGTAAAATAGTGGAATTTGAACTACATCCCTTTTCTTTGAGGACTATTTTGCCCTGTGACACCCTTCATGTGTCCATGAACAGGTTTAGTTTTAGCTGCTCAAACCTAGCTGCCATTAGATAAGGTACAGCATGTTTTGGTGCCTGGTTCACCTTGCCAGTTAATCGTCCAGTTTAGTGAATGTGTTCGAGAGCTATCAAACTGTGCTGGACCTCCAGGACCAGTGTGACCTCCCCTGCATAGCTTTCTCTCTGACTTGCAATTTCCCATTCTGTCCCTCTGGCACCTACAATGTTCTGCCCTGCTGACTTCAGAACAGTCGAGACATGTTCAAGTCCATATGTATATATACACTATTTAATTCAGAACTGGTGCTATGAGGCTAATGTTGCTAACAGTCACACCGATCTTTTACCATAAACATAAACCCAAAGCTTCTGGACCCTCAAACCACATTCAGCTCTAAGTGGATCACACTTGTGGATGTGGTTTAGGGCACAGTAATTGAATTCACTCAATACTGCAGTAAGCAGTAAAGTTCTGTAAAATGTAGTAAAAAGGTAAAAACAGCAAAGTGCAGTCGGTGAGCAAAGGAAATGCAACAAAGAGTCACAGAAGTGTAAAAATTAAAGTGAAATATAGAAAAATGTATAGTGCATTAAGGAGCTGTGAAAACAGTACAGTGTGGTAAAATGCTTTAAAAGCAGTAAAGTGCAGAAAAGTCCAATAAAAGCAGTACTGTCTGACTGCGGAGATTGAGTGAAGACTTAATGTGGGTAAAGATTTTGTAGTTCAGAAACTGTAGAGGGTGTTTGACAATTTTTCATCTAAGATTTATGTGAATTTCTGTATTTTGTGTTCTAGAGAGGGTGAGGTATCGACCCATTCGGACCGGAAATACACTGAACTCTGATCAGGACTATTAAATGTCTGTCTCAGAGATTACCCGGTCTGGAGTGGTCGTCAGAGGAGTGGACTCATTTTCTGTCCTCGTGTTTTGCGAGATGGAAGTGACTTTGAATCTTCAGCTCTGTAGAATCTTCAGCGTTTACCAGGTACTCCATTGTGTGCTTATTTCCAGACTAGGGTCACAAAAAGCTTCATTACCTGAAGCCTCATTAAGTTGTGTTCACTAGTGACACCTGCTATGCAAAGGAGTACATAACCGACTAATTCATTCATCCTGAGCCAGAGCATCCTGTGCATTTTCCTTGTGTGAGGAAAATGGAATACCTGTGTATAAAATAATCTATTAATGCCACTGTGTGTGACCCAGTAAACACACGTGTTTGCGTGGAACTTTTTATTATTGGTTGAGTGTTTTGATTGTGAATTCCCAAAATTAATACATTAATGATGTACATCAACAGACACGTAGTGCAAGAATGCTTATGGATCTGGGAGTGCAAAACTGCAACAGAGCAGAATGGGCACGAATAAAATTTTTACTGGTTTTTATTCAGAATCAGAAGTTCTTTAATGATGTTGGGGTTGAGGCAAGTCTTTTTTTTTTTTTTTTTTTAAACAAACTCTCCAGCCTCTAATGCATCTAATTTTTATTATTCTTCTTATCACTGGAATTTGGTGCCTTTCCTTTTCCTACAGTCTTTGAATCGTTCCAATGCTAAAACATGCATTGATATCCAGTTCAGTACACTTTTACATAGATTTCTGATTGGTTGATCTGGAGCCAAGTATTAATCATTTAAATTCGTTGTTGGCTATTATTATGTCACCTCGCTCTACCAGCTGAGTGCCAGAGCTGCAGTCAAAATTGTTAGTTTGAGAGTCTTTAAGTCTTATTGTGGCTGTCGTTTTGGTTATTAATAAGAAAATGATCAATTTTCATTAGTTAGGGTGGTTTGAGATTAGATTCTGCTCCGTTGTGCTCCTGCACATGCACAGTGAAGAAACAAACGCAGAGCAAAGCACTCAGCAGACTCGAACAGAACTCAAAACACTAAAGCTCGGGTCAGTAATGAAAAAAGAGACGTGCCTCACTGTTCGTTGTGGTATAGTTAAAAATACTTGGCCTGTGAATGTGGCTGTATATTCAGCCACACATAAGAAGCAACCAATT
This sequence comes from Phenacogrammus interruptus, assembly GCA_037974425.1. Taxonomy (NCBI): domain Eukaryota; kingdom Metazoa; phylum Chordata; class Actinopteri; order Characiformes; family Alestidae; genus Phenacogrammus; species Phenacogrammus interruptus. The sequence goes on from JBBPCW010293064.1 coordinate 9,133, forward strand.
TTAACCCCCCAGTGGTTCGGTGATAAAGTGCTGGGTACTGACTCCGAAGGCCACCGGTTTGAATAAATGGTGCAAATATTATTTATTTATTTATAAATAATTTTTGCACAAGCTATTTTTTTCTCCATAAAACTAAAGTTTATCTCCAAACAGACACTGGTTTATATCAACCATACATTCTTCACATTTTCCTCAGAATTGCATCTAGATATTATTGTTCTAAACTGATTATCACTCGACTTTTATGCTTTCATGTGTACTTTATTTAATTCTCTCTTTACAAATAAACCTCCTCACACCTGCAGCTCTGGATCACAGTGAAATTAGCCTGTAAGTTATTAGTAAAGGTTCTGTAAGTGTCTATCACAACCCTAAATGAAACCAGAATCAGGTTATTGTTTTTGTTTTTGTTGTTGAATGTAAGTCTCCAAATGGTTCTGTGATGGTTCTGCTGGTTATAATTGTAAAGAATCATCTCACATCGAGATCTCAGATCAGAAATAAGACCAGGGCCAGCGAGTCAGTGTGTCCACGCCTGTGTCATTACTATGGCAACCAGTCTGGATATGCAAATGAAGGTGACTAAGGTGTGATGGAACAAATCTGAACTTTTGAACACTCCCAACATAAACCATAATACTGGTTTGCTCTCTGTTTGCTAGGTTTGTGTGTTCTATCAGTGAAAGAGGAGCATCCACGGATCTGCGCCATCCAATTTGACTCTTTTGCACAGGTACGTCATTTTACAGTCACTTCAGATACAATAGGATCCTTGAAAATATCCTCATACTTGCTGAATAGATGAGGCCGAGGAGTATTTTTGCCAAATGTCCATTCTGTGGAGCACCTCAGAAATAGTGCTGTAAATGTAAATGATAGAAACCAGATAATGTCCCATGTTTGGTGCTCCCTTGCATAGTCCAAACAGATGTTTTTTGTTCTTTAACCCCTTTTTTTGCAGATGCCGTCTTAAGGTTATTGGGCTGCAGTTGGCATCAGTAAGGGCTTTAATTTAGGTCGAAGATCAGCCTGTGTCTTCATGCACAGCCTGTCTTTAAAGTTTAAAATGACTGCTGTTGAAGAAATTTAGAACAGGAACTCAGGTCTTCAAAGAGCAGCCGCAGTCAGAGAGTTGAGGCAACACTGTTTTATTAAAAACAGCTTCGTGGTCTGA
>JBBPCW010293093.1:0-10306 GCA_037974425.1 Phenacogrammus interruptus
GGAGCAGAGCACGGACAGCACACAGTAAACATTGGCACACAGCATAAAGAGAGGACTGCGAGGAAGCACCACACAAAATTAGGGGCAGTTTTAATGCAGGCAAAATGTGTATTCGTCATATAAGACGCACAAACTTTCCCACCCCCGTTTTGGGGAAGAAAAAGTGCATCTTATATGGCGAAAAATACGGTAATTTTAACCTCATTAGTCTTAAAAAGAATGTAAAGATAAACTGTATCCATACTGTACAGTTTACACTGAACTCGAGCAGTGCTAGAATGTAAAGACCAATTTTGTATCTGAATGCAGTGTCAAAATCTTCTGTTGGTTATTGTCAGTCGTACCAATACTTTTGTCCATATTACATTGACTAATGTTATGTAATTGAGGAGCCTTATATTATATGGACAGAAGTAATGGGAAGCCTGACCCCTACAAAAACCAGCCAAGACAGAGAGCTGCATGCTCCCAAACAAGCCACAACCTTTCAAAATATAAGGATTTTTAAATCCTGCGTTAATGCACTTTTATTTGTATTTATATTGAAATATACTACACACACATATAAAATGTTACTGTTATACTGTTATGGTCAGTGGTGAATTATGCAAAAAGCCCATAATCTTGCCCTAATTAGTTGAATATTCTCTCTCAACCGTCCAGTTAATACCATGTGTAAATCTTCCAAAAGTCCCTGAAGATGGCTACTGTTATGTAATTGAAGAGCCTTATCGTTGCGACATACCTTTTGAACACTGTCCAAATAACTTTATACAACAACTACAGCTTTACAAGACGCATTGCCACCAGTCTGAAGTCATGGTTGAAAGAAACTCCCCAGTAAAAACACTGCTTGGAATTGTAGAATACAGGTTTTGAGCTCAGTTGCATCATGTAGTATCCATAAGTGCAACTGGTATAAACCTAGAGAGTCTGAAATGCTGTTGCAGAAACTGGTATTGTATACTTTTACATGTTACGTTGGTCATGCATATACAGTAAAATGTTTAAGTATCACTTATGACCAGTGCAATATAGTGATAAGCGAATGCTCAGACTAGTTTCTGCTAAATCTATACGCAATTCTATAGATAACTATCACCAAAGATTTTTATTATCATTACTATTATTGTTACTATTATTTTATTATAGTTGTGTTATTCTGAATGTTGTGGGTTTACATGCCCCGTTAGTTAAAATAGCAATTTAGCATAATTTGATGCTGTTTTCTGTTTGCACAAAACCCACCACTTTTCTTTTAAACTATACTACTGGTACTATTGTAATGGCTGTACTTTTTCCAGATAATAAGCCTTCTCTTTGTGCCTGGGCCCAATCAAAACACCTTTTTGCCTTCAAATGCATCGACTGTCTGCATCCTGCACTAAATATGTCCTTATGTGACTTTCTTCCCTTCCTCCTTTCTGTCTGTCTGGAGTGGTGCCTTTTTAAATCTGTCTATTAAACGTCCTTACGCTACTTATTCTCTTGTTGTCCTTCAGATGTTCACATGATGTTTTTGGAGAAGCTAGTTACCTGAAATTTGCAGCAAACTCGGTTTAAAAAAAGAGTATAAATGGAATAAGCTTAAATAGAACCCCTCCCTCCCCAATGTGATTTAATGAAAGGCTGGTTAGAGAGAAAGTGACTGTCTACGTGGTGTTTTTCCCTCCCCTCCTCTTCTTGTTTCGTCCTCTTTGTGCTCTCCTCATGTTTTGTATCTCCACCAGTGGAAGACCTGGAGCGGAATGATGGCAGCGCAGAGAGGCCTTACTTGATGCCCGAGTCCCTGCTCCAAATCCTGAAGAAGGACAATAAGGCCAAATAGTAGGAGAGGGAGCAAGTGCCCTGCAGTGGTCAAATCTTGTATGTGCAGCGTGGAAATCTCAAAGTGAAAGCTAGCACTACCAAGGCAAAGTGCATGGACTCAGTTAAGTACCTTACCTAGAAGAAAACAAAGAAAGAAACAAAATATATACGTCCATGCGTGCATATTTACCTAAACGGGTTAAAAACGTTTTAAACCGATATGGCCCTATCTGAGCTCTACTTTTTTGATTACCGGCAACAAAAGTGCAGCTCAGTAGTATTTTAAAGTTAGAAAAACTCAACAGTTACTATAAAAGACTACATTTGTGGACAGATCAGTTAGGCATTGCTAAAAGCACCTCTCGTCATTGTTGCCGAAGCCTGTTACATTCAGTTGAAGCTAAAACATTGAAAGCATTCTTTTCCATAAGTGCCTTATTAAAATGGGTTATATCTGCTGAGACTTCATAAAAGTTTATACTGTCGTTCAATTTAACGTGTTTTATAAGTATAATGTGTTTAATGTGTGCTGAAGTTTTTGACCACTTACGTTTGTTTAACTTCCTGTGTGTAAATTAATGGATTAATGGAAGGTATCTTGTCAGCCAAAGTAATTTTGTTAATCTCATTTTTAATAGTCACTTGGGTCTAGTGACTTTTTGTTGTATTTTTCAAATGGACAATAAAGATGTTTGAAAGTCACTTCGATCTATTTTTATTTTACAGTGAAAGCAAAGTTAAATATACTCAAACTATTTGGGCTTTTTCAGTTCCTTTTTCTTCATTAAGAAATCAGAAAGAAATTTTGGGGAAAGTGTAATTTGGCATGTAAGTGTCTAATATGTCATGCTCACTAAAAATCTATATGAATGTGTAAAGTTTTGAACTCTACATAAATCTGATAAAACATGTGATCTGATGTTTATCCATAATGTCTTTGTTGTTTTTCTGCCAACAAAGACATTAATATTGGCTCAATTAAATAAGCTCACTTAGTTAAATTGAGAGATAATTATGTTTCTGATATTTACGTTTTTGATACTTGTTTTGTTACGTCCATATATAAGTATCAAAAACATCAAAATCAGAGACCATCCTTATATCTCATTTATTTAACTAAGTGAGCTTATTTAACTGTGCTAGTATTAATGTCTTTGTTGGCAGAACCATGGAAAACATATTAACTGATTAGGATGTAGTAGGATTAACTGAGTAGGATGTACAGGATCAACAGTTAAACCAACGTTTTCAGTACTTGTTGATCCTTCACATTGACTTACTCCAGGTCTGAGATGGGGGAGGGTTTCCGTGCATGAGCTTTAATATTACAGGTCTTATCACAACAACTTAATTCTGTTTTGATTTGGGCATTACAACACACATTTTTTCTTCTTTACCATCCTTCCGTAGACGGACTGGTGTATTTATGGTGGTTGTCTTGCTGTAGGAGTCGCCTATAAAGAGCGGTTTGATGTGAAAAGTTTCATAATAGAAAATTGTAAACATTTGTTTACATTTGGTGGTGAAAAGGACCAAATATTTAAAGTATTTAATGCCACACAGTTACTCCTTTGATTTTTGTGGAGGAACTGAGTTGAATGAGTTGGAGTGATGTTATTTTTGTCTAATACTCAGTCATCCACTATCAGTACCTGATCTTATTGACGTCTTTGTGACTGAACGTTTAAATCCTCACTGCAGTGCTCCAACGTCCCAAGAATGTTGCTGCTGGAAAGGGTTAACAGAAGATTTCAAAAAGAATCATCTGTGTAGAATAATAGAACGGTTCTATACCAGTTTTTAAAAAATCTTATGACCCATATAACCTACACTATCTGGACAAAAGATAACCTGAACGTCACACCAACAGGGACTTTCATGACCTTGCATAGACTTTAATATGAAATTGGATCCACCTTGCAGCTATAAAAGCTTCTACTCTTCTTGGAAGGCTTTCCACAAGGTTTTGGAGTTTCTGTGGAATTTTTGTGCCCATTCATTCTGTAGAGTATTTATGAGATCGTACGCTGATGTTAGACGAGAAGCCCTGGCTCACCATGTCCACTCAAATGTTGTATGGGGATAAGGTTAGGGCTGGGTTTGAGCCAGTGAAGTTCTTTCACACCAAACTCCATCCTCTTTATGGACCTTGCTTTGTGCACTGGGACACAGTCATGCTGGAATAGAAAAGGTGTCTTCCCCAAACTGTGTTCACAAAGTTGGAAGCATGGCATTGGCCAGAGTGTCTTGGTATGGTGAATCCTTATGATTGCCCTTCACTGGAAGTAAGAGACCGAGCGCTAACTGAAAATCGGTCTATCTCAATACTATGAACATATGATGAGTTTTAACTGCCATGGCCAAGATTAGCAATCTAGAAAACTACCTATGAAATTCACTGAGCTGCTAAAGAGCTGGTAAGGAGAAGCCCTGCAAACAAATCTGTTTACATCGTTTAATGAAAAGAAACTAAACACCAACCACAGATTAAGAACCATGGACTGAAATCTTACCATTAAGCAACAAAAAACAATCTGTACAGCGTTGTTTTCCCACCTCCACACCTGATTCAGTCCATGAGGAATTTATTTGTAATGTGTCTAGTGTTTCTGGGACTGGGAACAGCTAACCATCATGTATTGCTTAGGTCCTCAAATCTGGACCTTGAATCGAGTTTCTGATCTTGAATGTTGTAATCAGTGCAAGTTAACTGAACTGATGAACCATCTAGTGTCATACCTACCAGTGAAAATCAGCTGTTAGGGATGGGTGCCCCTGCTTGTTTGGAATGAAAATCCTGTGGGTAACATCGCTTGTTGAATAGGTAATGGCCTAATTCCTAAATATATTAAATATGGGCTTATATTGATCATTGAAATCAATCCAAATTATGTTGTAAATTCTGTCATAAAAAGGAAATGTTCAGTTTGGCAGTAAGTATGGAAGTAAAGTGGCCTTTATGGTCATATATGAACACACCATAGCCCACAGTGTGAAATTCCTTCTCTGCATGATGCACTGTGGGGGGATGGTGCCTTGCTCAAAGGTAGGTCAGTGGTGCCCTAACAGTCCTGGGATTCAAACCCACAAACTTCGGAACCTAGGGGCAAATCCTTACCACCAAGCCACTGACTGATTAATGTCTATAAAAGTATAAAAGACACACAGTTCTGTTTCAGTGTATGTAAAGCAGGATATAGTTTGAAATAATATGAATTGGTTTGATCACTGGCACCTTGCATCTCATGTTTTTATGTTTTTGTGTTTTCCCAGGCATTATTCACACAACAAAACATGTTGATGTGAGGATTGAAGGTCAGGCCTGTATGAACACTTCTAGAGCAGAACAGGCTCACTTTGGGTTCATTTTTATGCAAACTGACCAGACACACGTTCAGTAATGTAACAGTAAAAATAAACCTGGGCATTAAGCTTATCATCACTGGGGAAAACCAAAACCTTGTTTATCATAATCTAGAAAATAAGTTGTACACATTGTTCCATTTTAAGTTTAGAATGGCTTTATCCTTTGTCCTCCTATAAATTTGCTCTTTGTTCTGTCAGTCAATAGAATTGAACAAATGATGTTCAAGCAGCGAGGACATTTAGTGCCATAACAGAGAGGATTATGAGCTTACATACCTGATCAGTGTGAAGTCGTTCATGACCAGGTCCTCTGTGTGCTAAAAATATAACAACTTCTTATTCGTGCGATAATAAAATGTGTTCCTAAGAATATATTTGCATTGACCGGTTTACCTGTGGCCTAGTGATGAAAAAGCAAATGTGTAATTTTATACGTTTAGTTTTTACAACTGTTTTACCCTGTCTTAGGGTAGGTGGGCTCTGCTTAACACTATAGGAGTGAGAATGATTTAAGAAACATAGTACCTCTTTTAAAACATGTAGTTACAACCATAGGTCACTAAAAAGCACTGACATCAATACACTTGATATGAAACCTCTTCTTCCATCATACTACTCAGAGCGTCTTAACACCAGCACACAGATGAGAGGAGCATGTCTATTGTACACCCTTGAGTCTGTTAATATGATGCAGCACACATGCTGTATCAAAAGCCACAATAAAAATACACTATGGTCCTTTATGAGCTGTAATAAGAGTATAAAGCTTGCTCAGTGGAGCAGCAGAAGTATAATACGCCTCTAAATTATTTTAAATTAATAATACATTTACTGAAACATGGAACTCTTACATTTCTTACGTTAATATACGTGTATGTCAGACCCCCTATTAGGATAATTATCTCATTTTTGCTGTCTAGCACATCACTGGACAAGTTAAAAGGTTACATCAATGTCCAAGAACACGCCTGCTGAAAAAACCATCAGACCCATTAAGATTAAAACCTAATGGTTTTGTGTCCAAATGGGATTTGGCTTAAGTTCTATTATTGGCCATCTAGATTCCAGTTTTAATACCTTTACATCCAGTTTGAAAGCATCTAGAATCTAATACAGGTCACACATAACATCATTAGGACTCTTTACAATTGGATACAAATTTAAAAACATACCATTATTAAATATCACACTATCAAAAAAATCTGAAAATAGCTTGTTGCACCATGTAACATAAATATTAATCACATTTTTGGTTTAAAAATCCAGTTTTATTTCTGTTTGATATTATCTTCTGATGCGTAAAATGCTAATGAAAGTATAAAAAAAATAGAATTGTAATAAAAGAGGGAGGTGAACAGATGTCTGAGGTATTGAAGGAAGATAAATGAAGTTGGAGTTGGTGTCGGTGTCAGTGTCTAGATGGGGGTGCCTCATTGGGCCCCAGTGAGAACGTTTACACTATGTGGACAAAAGTATTGGGACACACCCGTTTTTCAGGGTTTGTGCTAGGCTCTTTACTTCAAGTAATTGACAATCTTAATACTTCAGCATACCAAGACACTCTGGGCAACACCATGCTTCCACCTTTGTGGACAAAGTTTTGGAAAAGCCCTTCTATTCCGGCATGACTGTGCCCAGAGCACAAAGCAATGTCTATACACTCGTGAGCTTGGTGAGGAAGAACTTGATTAACACGCACAGAGTCCTGACCTCAACTCTATCCAACACCTTTGGGATGAACTGGAAGGGATGAGCCAGACCTTACAACAACAGTGCCTGACCTCGTAGAAGCTCTACAGAATTAATGGGCACAAATTCCCAAAGAAACACTCCAAAATCTTGTGGAAAGCCTTCCAATAAGTGGAAGCTGTTATAGCTGCAGACTCCATATTAAAGGATGTATTTGCAAGCAGTGTAATTAAAGTCCCTTTTGGCATCCCAATACTTTTGTCCATGTAGTGTATGCTAATTTGTGAATTCTTTGTAAACGTGTTACTATGGAGACAGAAACGCCCCCTGCTCTGTCAGCACCCAATCAGGAGCTAACTCTCGTTGTGTAGCCCCGCCCTCTTGACGCTTGCAGGCGGCTCCGGACTGGAGAGGCGCGAGGGAGGTGCGTCTCCAGTTCAGAGAGATAGAGTCGGTCTCCAGCACCAGATTAAGCCTCTGAAGCTTATTAGTATTATTATTTATTTATATATTTATTTCACACAGGACTTGAGAACTTATAGAGATTTTGTTTTTAATGGCGGGTTTTCTGTCATTTTTTCACTTTAAACCTTTAGTCTCTGTTTTCTGAACTTGACAAGCAACCAACATGGAAGAAATTACACCGTAGGACTCTTTCCGGACGCTGCCTAAGGCATGGGGAAATGGGAATTAACCATGGTAAAGTTGTTCTGCAGCTTGAGTTTGCACAGTGCTGTTTGTGTTATTCCGCTAAGAGCGGTATAGAGCTTCGTGTGTCTTGTTTTGAGACATACTTTAGTGTCTGCTCAGAGTGACTGTAACTGTGTCAACAGAGACTGGCAGAGCGAAAGTGGGCTACTGTTATCGGTCTTTTTTCTCTCGCTCTCCTCCTGTCTCTCTCTCTCTGCCTCTGTCTGCCTGTCTCTGTCTACTTTTCTCCGTCTAACTGTCTCTCTCTCTCTGTCTTTCTGTTTGTCTTTCCCTCTGTCTCTCTGTCACTCGCCCTATGTCTCTGTCACTCTTTGTCAGTCTTGTCTCTCTCTCTGTCTCCCTGTCTGTCTCTCTGTCTGCCAATCTGTCTGTCTCTCTCTGTCTGTCACTCTCTCTCTGTCTCTCTCTCTCTCTCTCTCTCTCTCTCTCTCTCTCTCACACCTGGTGTTCATTTATCACAGTGTTGGCTGACAGGCTCGGACATCGGATGCGGGTCGAAGGCGAGGGGCATTTTGGCGTTTTTGTTACAAGGCCAAGTTTCTTTTTAACCTCCATCCTGTGTGTTGACATTGCATTTATTCACTGTGGTTGAATCCAAGGTTGTCTATTTACGTGCTTTCTCTTTCTAACCTGCTTCCTCTCAGTTCCTTAAGCAGTGACCACTGTTTACTTCTAATGGACACAGTTTCTTTTACTAACAGCGGACTGTGAATGAGTACAGGCTTTCTGCCTTTATGCATAGATGACATATTTGAGCACAACGGGTAACCAATTTATTACACAGGGCACAGAAACTTGTGTAAATTGACTTGAACAGTTTATGTAAATGCTTTTGTAACACTTACAGCATTTGGCAGACACCCTTATCCAGAGCGATCTACAATCATTAGTTGCAGAGACCGTCCACCTGGAGACAATAAGGGTTAAGCGTCTTGTTCATGGACACAACAGTAGAAAGTGACCCTACTACCACATGTTTTGTTTTGCTATGCTACTCATCAGTCCGTTTATTTAGATCTTTAGTATATCAAAGCTTTTGTATTTTCAAATCTAACATTGACAACTGGACAGAATATTGACCTCAGAATTGAAAGCCATATCAAACACGGTTACATCAAACACTGTTGAATAGGTTTCCAAATGGAAGCCATGCTGATTTAACACAGATGTATTTCTATAGGCCTGTACTCATTTCTTTCACTGGGCCTCACTGCTAGGTGTTACATAATTGTGACACACTGGCAATGCAAAGCTCACCCACAGTTAATCTGGCTGTGAGTATATGGGCATCATGCGCTGCTGGTTGACCACTTTGTACTTTTTTGCTCCGTGACACGGACACGGGGATGAATAAACGCAGGTGGTTCTGCTGCTTGCATAGCTGCCATTGTATCTTGGCAACTTAGCCTGAGGACAGAATTACCTCACTGGATCTGAAAGGGGAATTCGCACAGCTGATCTTTGGATCTCTTGTGGACAATTAAAATGGTGTTATGCAAGTAGCTGGATCATTCTAATCACATAACTGTGCATTTTCTTCTGCCAAGAGACTTTGATCCTCACTGCATATGACTGTAATGAACAGGACATTTGTTTGCATATGCATCAATAAACCACTTTATGGCAATATACCTTTGCTTTAGTCTGGAGTGAAAAACTGCTGCTGCTCAGCACATGATATGTATGTCACATGAAATAATGGAGATTTGTAAAATGATAGATGAACTGAACTGGTGCGCTGAGCTACTGGCAATTTTTCTCATGCCTGCACTCCGCTGACACGAAACCTGACACTCATGACCCGATTGTATCAGGCAGCACTGATGCTAGTGTAGCTCTGGAACTTGAGTTAGTGTAGTATGGTGTACAGTTATAAGGCAAGGATACATTTTAGAGGGAGAGAGCAGAAAATGCCTTTGTGGGTTTGGAGTAAATTTTGGAGTTTGCATTTTGGAAATAAAGCAACGTCCATTTATTTGTGGTTCCAGTCCTTATTCAGTTAAAGCTAATGCAAATTGTCATAATCAGTTTTAAAGAATATCGTAGATCTTTAAAATGCACTGATTTATAAAATTAAAAGGGGCAATTGGCAGATGCTTGTGATCATTAGTTACAGAGACAGTCCCTACGTAGACGCTGAGGGTGTCTTGCTCAAGGGCACAGTGGTAGAAAGCATGGGTTTATACATGCAACTTTGTGGTCATCGGGGCCACATGCAGGTATTTTACCCAGCAAGCTACTACCACCTCTAGTAGCATGAGGTCCACTAATGGCATTTGTTTGTATTACCACATTCTTTTCATACTTGGAATTAAATGATTAGTTTTATTAGTTTGTTTCACTCACTGGAAGGCCTCTAAATGTTATTGAAAATGAAGGTGAGCAGTACTAAAGCCAATAGATTACCAGATTATACTAGCACTCAATCCTGGAGTCACTGTAAAGGTTAAATGACCATGTTTAATCTAAAACTACCAAAAAACTCACTCACTCACCCACCCACTCACTCACTCACCCACTCACTCACTCACCCACTCACCCATTCACCCACTCATTCACCCAATCACTCACTCACTCACCCACTCACTCACTCACTCACTCACCTACTCACTCACCTACTCACCCACCCACTCACTCACTCACCCACTCACTCACTCACTCACTCACCCACCCACTCACTCACTCACTCACTCACCACTCACCCAATCACCCACTCACCCAATCACTCACC
>JBBPCW010293111.1:0-21280 GCA_037974425.1 Phenacogrammus interruptus
CAGTGGTGCCTAGCGGTCTTGGGAATCGAACCTGGACTTTCTGATCGCAGGGCGAATGCCCTAACCATTAGGCTACCAACTGCCTCACACAGACATACAAACTGCATACATATATAAATACATATATTACTAGATTTGGCAGCCAAGGTCCTCTTTCACATTTGGCAACTGACTGGATTGACCTTATGCTTTAAGAGTGTACTGAGGTACACAAATGAGAATATATAGGGAGTAGACGTTTACTTATGCCTCAGAGGAACCAAGTTTGGTCCCCAGAAGATCTTTCAAATGGATGGTTCTGTAAAGTAGTATTTCTGTAAATGAGATGTACGAGTATGGAGAACCATTTAAAAGTTTAAAACACCCACCTAATTGAAACATTCTCCTATACCTGCATGTCCAAACCATTCAGGAATCATATGGTTTGCCTGAGTGCATAACTGGCAACCAAATAAGAACGGCTCTTCACAATTATATTTGCCACAGGATTCCATCAGAAATAGTGCAAACCTGGGCAAAGCCTCAAGAACATGCAGTTTCAGCAGCAGATGATTCAAAATGGTCTTTGTAAAAAAAAAATCACTTCCGTAACTGTCCAGAATTTGAGACAACTCTGACTATCCCTTTGTATACCAAAAAGGTCATGTCGTCACAAACCTCTTAAGGCATGTAATGTTAAGCAGTGATTATTCTCCCAAACTGAAGTTTTTTGGATCACACAGTTCATGATGTCTTCCTCCTTTTTCTTTGAGGTTTATAGTCATCTTTTGCAGAAAAGGTTTTGCCCAGTAAGTGTCCCTCCACCTTGATGACCTCGCTGTGTACCTGGGCCTCGCTGACGCCCAGGATGAAAGAGAAAAGCCCCAGCAGCCACATGTACATCCTGGGCAAGCTGGGCTCCAGTTCATGGAAATGGTCCCTACACTTACTAAACACAGAAACATCAGTTTGTTAATGTTGATTATTTACATGTGCACACTTCACAACAACACACACAGCTGGAAAGATATTCTGTTGCTATTTTTTGAAATGTCACTTTTGCCATAAATGTTATAAATGCCATAAAAGTTAATTATCATTACCAGAATAGAATAGTGTCTGCTCACCATCATCTGATTGATCAAAATCCGTTTTATAAGACTGGGGCTTCTTTTGTGCATCAAGATTTAGGCTGCATCTCATTAAAGTTTCATTTACCCACCAATGTACACTATACGAACAAAACTCCAATTCCACCAGCAGATACTGATATTGCATTCAATCACATAGACTTTAATATGGATTTGGTTCCCCTTTGCAGTTATAACAGCTTCCACTCTTCTTGGGAGGCTTTTCACAAGATTTTGGAGTTTCTGCACCCATTCATTCTGTAGAGCATTTATGAGACGCCGATGTTGTACGAGAAGGCCTGGCACACAATCTCAGTTCCAGTTCATCCCAAAGGTGTTGGATGGGGTTGAGGTAATGCTGGACTGGGAAAGGGTCTTCCACAAACTGTGTCTATAAAGTTGATAGCATGGTGTTGTCCAAAATGTCTTGATGTGCTAAACCATTAAGATTACCCTTCACTGGAAGTAAGGGGCCTAGCCAAAACCCTCAAAAACAGGTGTATTCAAGGATATATGCTTAAATAATATAAATGTAATGTCTGATTCATGCCAGATATGTGCATTTGCTCAGTAACCCATCTACAAATTATAAAATGTAAACTCATTTTAAAATGCAAAAAGTAAAGACTTGCAGTGTCCCTATTGGCTGCAGTGTGGCACATTATGTCAGTATCGAACATACATTTTTTTGTACCGTACCTCAAGTCGGTGTGCCAATACTTTTGGTTGAGAAGCAGCCTGTATTTTCCTTCTTTCTTCAACACGTAGCTGAGGCTCTCGTGCTGCAGGCTGGGTCCGTCTGAACCATCCTCTGTTCCCCAGCGGAAAAGGAAACTGGACGGTGAGGAAGGCTGCTCTGGATCTCCGCCACTGAGAACCTGGAAACTGTTCTGCAACTGCTCCACCACACCTGGACATGAGTGAGGGGAGACAGAGACTTGAGCTTGGACAGTTAATTAGTCTGTTCAAGTTACTATGACCCCCTCCCACATCTCAGGAGAATACAATGCGGTGCAAGTTGCATACTGTAGATGCTAATGACTTCCAAGCTTTAATATTGCAGCCTGGGAGATAAAGCTCCTCATTGCTGCACATACAAGGAATATGAGATTATTTATGCTAAACGAAGCAACTGCAGCATAAGCCAATCCGCACCTAGCAACCTACTCATTCACCCTGGAGCTAAAACCTAAATGAACACTGAGCACAATTACACAGTTACACAGATCTAATCATAGGCTAAAACGTATCGTCTACAGAGAATCACCACTGGAAAATCATATCAGTCTAGGTTTAGGCTTAAACTGAGTCTGTGAAACAAGTCCAATGAGTGATTTTACTCATTGCTTAAAAATATAACATCCAGCTAAAAGGAAGAACAGGTGTAAATATGTTCATTTATGTTGTTTTGACGGACATTGTAGTAAATACTTATTAAAAAAAAAACAAAAAAAAAACTGTGTTTACTTTTAAAATTAGGTTCATATTAAAAAATATGATCTGGGCCCTTTATTGTTCTGCAGGCCATGACTTTGCAATGGTAGCTTCAGAGGTGAGCAGTCTTCACAAGGCAATACAGGCAAATTCTTGAGTTCTTAATATTGAGTCAATGCGCACTCCTCAGCGACTGCACACTGAGCATGAAGAATGATGGTAATACAACCTATTTAATTGTGGCATGTTAGCAGTATATCATCACTGAACACATTTTTTGTATTTTTAATTTTTGGCATGAATGAACAATAACAATCAAATTGGTCTGCAATATAGAAATATTACACTGAACGCATTTGATTTTCTGTAAAAGTTACATCATTGTGTTATGTGTCTATTGATTATGCCTGAAAAATGACTAAATTGATAGTACATGGGTAATCACAATATACAAATACAATGGTATAATCAAAGAAAAGTGAAGTTCAATATGAACTGAAATGGATCTTAACAATAATGAGAACAGAGTAAAAACTAAAGGCAGAACTTGCGTCTTCTTTTAAGGACCACAGTCTTGTGCTTTAGAGATGGAATGACCGGTTGACTGGATTTCCACTGTCGCCTAAAGGAAACGCATTTGAGTTAAAAAACTTAAACATTAAACATTAAAGTCAAGGCACTGATTATCCAATAAAAGACTACAGGCCAGAGGTATGGTCTCACCCATGGATAAATAAAATCAAATAAATGAATGATTGCTTTTTCAAAATTTTGTTACAAGAAAACATTAGAAATCCTAATAAACAACTGTAACTGAATGTTTTTCAATATTTTATTTGAATTTTTTTAAAAATTATGATTTTAAAGGCTCAAACTATTGGTTTTAAGGAAAAAAAATCAGGTCTGTCTTTAGTGCGCTGGCATTCATTTTGTGTTGGATCATGAAAAAGAATGAAACAAAAAAAAAAAAGAACATCTCATACTTCAACAAGATAACTATCCCATGCTTTCCCCAAAAGTGTGCCACAATGATATCTATATAATAAAAAGTTTGGATAATTATGTCTTGGCCTCCCCAGTCTCCAGATCTTTCCCCCATTGAGCTGCAGGGATGAGCTGGACTTACAAGTTTGAAATGGGCATCCAGCAAATGAGACAAAACTGTCTGCATTATTAAAAGTTTGCTGGCAGCGTTTGGACACAAGTTCTTTCCAAAAACTGCTGGAAATGATGCTGTGAATCTGTGCTGCTGTGATAAAGCCAAGGGGGCTTATTTTAATGAAACATTTGCATTAATTAAATGGCACTAACAGTGTATACTGTAACAGTACACTTCAGTGTATACTGTAACACTTCTTGCAACAAAACTGAAAGAGCAGAGTGCCATTTACATTTCCAGCCCAATTGTCTTGCGTGTAGTGTATGTCATCTTACTTTGCTTCAAACATTTCCTCTCTCTTTCTGGCCTTCTCCAGGGCAAGCTGCACAGTCATATACCATCTCTTCAAATTGAACATTCTGATGCCTGTGAAAGTGTTAAAAGACAAATACATAAATATTAGTTATTATATCATTCATATATATATGCATATATATATATATCTCTGTCATATATATATATATACACAGTAATCCCCCAGTTTTACGCGGATCAGGAGTCGTGGATTCTGTCAGGATTTTTTTTGAGAACCGACCTCATAGTTTTATGCGGAAATCCCCTCAATAATGCAAAATATCCTCCTTTTTGTGGCAATAAATATATTTTTTCTGGATGTTTTCACACAAGAGGACTCAGGACCGGCTGTAGCCGACCTGGAAGCACTTTTTTTGAATTCCGCACCAGGGTTGAGCCCCTGCGCTCCAAGCACAATTTCTCCGTGGTCCAAGCACTCACACTCCAAACTCCATATTTCGATTGATCTCCAGGAGACCTATCCAGTGAGCCTTCATTTGTATTTTTAGCCTGAGTAGATCACGGGTTATTCCCCGAAAACCGTTCACCTCGCCGCGGTGTCCCAATACACTTGTCCCATGATCTTCGGCGTTGCATATCTCGGTGGGGAATTTAAAGTAAAAGAGGCGAATACGGGTTTGCCTTTACATTTTCTTTAAGGGTAATGCATTAAAGGGTTACACATAAATATAAATATAATCATCACAAAATGGAAGTAACATCTGAAAGTTCTCTCCATGCCGTAAAGATGTATAATTACATGTGTTTACCTTGCTTGGACGATTTCTTCTTGGCTGAACTGCTTTGATCTACTTTTCTGGATAACATCCTTGAGACATGAATGGAAAAGAAAGATGCACGGAGTTATTACTGTATTGCATTGTTATTCAAAACAGATCCCATAACCTGGAACCCTAACACACAAAAAACAAATCAATTTCCTGAACGGAGAAAAAAGTTCACTGCATCTTCTTGTAAGGTATCTAAAAAGGACTTTTCTGACTAAAATAATGGCTAGTTCTCAAATGTCACACTCCACTAAAGATCAGAGGTTCACAGTCTTGAATAAGTATTGTAGAACTGGAGATGTTAAATTGTCCCCAGTTGTGTCTGCCCTGGGATGGACTGATGTTTCTGTGCCTTTTGTACTATGACTGTGGGGATGGGCTTCCACAAACTCTGGATAAGCCATTAATGTATGAACGAATTGCGTACTTGCTTTTCACCTTAAAGTTACAAAAAAATAATAATTCTGTTCTTTCATTTCTGTGATGACAGACACTCACCACTCGTGCTGATCGTTCAGCCTGAAGAGGAGCTTCATCGTCACAATGATGAGCGCTGCTGCCTGAATGTCGTAGCACCGGAGTCTAGACTTTGGTCTGGCAGGATCAAGGGTTAAGAAGCAATCCTTCCCAATAGCTGTTTTCTCAATTACTTCACATACCAGTGGATGAAGTTCATCTGATAAAGAGAGAGAGTTCAAGAAAATGAGAAAGTCATATGAGAGAAAGAGGCCCTCACCAGCTCTACTCCAATGCTTCAGAAGACCCACCTGGTAGGTTGGCATCCATCAGATAGCGCATGCTGAGCAGGGCTGGATGCAGCAGGCAGTCCTTAGTCACCCGAGGGAAAGACTGGAGCTGCAAAAGCCTAGCTAGCTGCATTGCCTCCTTTTGCACCCTACTGTAGGAGGGGATGCTCTGTAGAGCACAAACAGTATTAAAGACAACAATAATTCAGTCAGAAACAATATAACATTTAAAGCATGTGTACTTTTTTACTCACCCACCTCAACTCTGAAGATCAGTGCATCCCTCCCGAAGAACTTCATCTGTTCAGGGAAATGCTCATGTACGTTTATGTAGGGGACGAGCTTTTTGGACACTAACCTGTTGCAGAAACACCACACAAAGTCAGGTAACTTGTTGTCTTTGAAGTCTTTTCAGGGAATGAGAGCATTAGTGTAATAGTGGCACTCAGTCCTGGGTCCCATTCCATGAAACAGGATTAAGGGAAAGTCTGGCTTATTTCAAGGGAAAGTAAGGGAAAGTAAGTCAGACATTCCCTTAATCCTGTTCCATTGAATGGGACCCTGGTCCTTCAGTAGCACTCTCCTGCATATTTTAGTTTCCTCTGCTCCCTACTCACCTGACATAACTAGACTAATTAACCCACCCACCCACTCACGATTCATAATGCTTCTTTTATTCCTGTTTTTTAACTGCACCTTAAATCTCGTTGTTCCTTAAAAAAGTGGCAATGACAAAGAAGTATCTTATCTAAAAAATGTAATGTCAAATAAAAAAGTAACTGTGTTTTATCTGACCAATCGATTAAATTGAGAAGTAACAGTTCAACTGATTGTTCAAATAGTTGCTTGTTGCAGCCCTACTATAAAACTGAGTTAAAAACAGCTAAAATAAATGATAAAAGTAGTAGTATATTGAATTTTGACTGTATGTTTGCTACTTTATAAATGTCACACAAACTAAATTTGCATGTGTGGTAATAGGTTGCTTCATGCTAAATAGTGAAATTTAAACTTCCATTAGCTACGTTAGCCTCAAACTCTAGGACAAAATTAAAGTAGGCAAAAGGTATCATGGCAATGCACAAGTTATCATTTACCTTAGCAAGTCTGACAGTGTAACAGCCTCCCGGAGCCACAGCAGGGCCAGGTGGCACAGGGCCAGCGTCCGGGGCATGTTCATGAGGTGGCGGCTCTTTCTCTCTTCCACTGAAAAGTAGAATGAAGCATCCAAAGAGCCTGAACACACTGAAGATTTCCCGTCACTGGAGTATCCTGCAGAAGACACAAGTATTTACACTCACGCAATACAGGGCAGTAAAAAGGGAAATGGTTTGGTGGGAAAAAGAATAAAATAGGTAGCGTAATACCAGAGGCTGACTCAGCCCCACGTTGCTCTGATGCTTCACTCAGAAATGCAGATTCAGGCTCACTCCCAGAGGACTGGTCCAGAGAACTGGACTGGAAGGAAGAAGTCATTCTCCATCAGGTAATCATGTCAAAATATACTTAGCAAAAACTATTTTATAGGCAGATACACAACAACAACAACAACAACAACAACACAGCAACTGCTCCTCCTCCTAATACTAAATATAATAAGCTTTATACAGAAGCTCTCACACCAAGGATGCTTACAGAGTATTATTACTGACACTTCTGTACTTTTATACTTTAATACTACTGTACAGAACCAGTCCAAACATTACAGTGACTGCTCCATACTCACCGCTGGATAAATCATGCTGTTGACTGGTGCCCTTGTGTAAGCCTGCCTGGTTTTCTGCAGGTATCGCTTCCAAAAGTCCCATAAAACGTGTGTCTGTAAGATGCAATTCATTAATATGAACCAATAATAAATATCTTCTCATCACATACAGTATCTACATTTACAGTGATTTACTGACCTTAAACTGAGGACAGACGCCCAGACCAACCAAAGCTTCTGCCTGATGTTTAAGGATGAACTGAAAGCCTTCACATACCATCCAGTCTCGTTCACGTCCTGAGGAGTTTCATAGGAGAAATGGTACATCTGTGTCAATAACTTCCAAAACTATGTGATGTATTTCAAAATTACAGCCATGTCAGTACAGTTTTGCTCCTCTAACGTTTCATCTGAAATTAAGGTTATAAATGGGGCCAGCAGCACAGCATAAGGCTGATTTGTATTTCTGTGAAGGATCTAAGGCATGAACGTAACTACATGGTGCAGAAAGCAACGGCTTGGTGACTGGTCTGCCTGCTAGTATAACATTTCCTCCTATGCATTTCAGACTGCTGGTACACGCTATCTTCCCCAATGTCTTCTCTCCTTTATGACGTCATTTCAGTAAAAGTAGATGTATTTTAAAATGATTAGCTTCAATTAGATCAGTTTCAGTGGCCAAGTACACAGAGTGTAAGTATAATCACTCACAACAGCACAGGCTGCTTCCACATACAGCATCTGAATAATCTTTCTCCAACACCACTTACATTTACCCCTCATAGTTTTTTTTATAGTTTTAAAATAATCATTTACATTTATGGCATTAGCAGACATTTTTATCCAAAGCGACTTCCATTCCCTGGAGCAACTTTGGGTTAAGGGTCTTGCTCAAGGACCCAGTGGTGGTATGCTGAACTCATTTGAGGGGGTTCGAATCCATGAGCAGGTCCAGAGGCAAGTATCCTACCCACTAGGCTGCCATCACCACCCCACATTGCAGTGTTTGGTCTTATAAAGATGATCAGATAAATTCTACATCAGGCTGTAAAATTAAGAAAGGTGATATATGAACCTGACTAGATTGTTAGAAGTGATGTAGTACTTCTAAAACATAAACATTTTAATGCTTTGTTTAGTAACACATTTTCAGCTGCCTTATCAAACGGTTGACTAGGTTTGGTACTATCGTCTTAATTACATTTTTCTGTTCCACTTCATATGGTGCAGCAGTCAGAGCGTGCTGTGACATTTAAAGCACTATGGAAAGTACGCTTGTGGCTTCTTTTAAAGTTAACTTTTTTGGAATAGAGTTCATCAGAGCTGCTCCAGTAACTTAGTGTAATTGCAATAAGAATAAGAAGGTCTCCTATTCAATTTCTAAAACACTAATTTTTTATTCAAATTGGTTCATAATTACACACTGTATTGTAGTCTGCATCTCTCTGTACTGATTGTACTTTATAGAAATTTTTACCTGCTCAACATGCATGGCAGTGGCCAATGAGGCATTTAAACTTCTGCGTCTGTGGTCTAGACTAGAATTGTGACTAACCTGTTCCAGACTTCTTGCGGGAACCTGAAATGGTGGATATTCTGTTGTTCAGGAGGTACGTGCTAACATCCACGACTTCATGCGTCCTCTGTTAAAAATGAAATAAAAACTTGTAAATAAGGCATGCAGAGAAGTCTCAGCCACCCCAAGCTCAGTGTTTCAAAGGACTGTGAATTAATGAGGAAATGCATTCTGTCCCTCAAAATTTCAAATATCTCTTCATAGAAGGACTGATATAAATAATGTGAAAATAAGATTTATATATGGTATGTATATATATATGGTATGTGTTGTTCGTAAAAGGTTACGAGAGTTGAAAGCTGTTGTACCTCGATCACATTGTGGCAGTTCCTGCAGAAATACTGTAAGCCTTCTGACAAGGCCCAGCTCACAGCTCCACACTGTCCGCACGGCTCACTATACTCTTCCTGAACACAAAATCAAAATGACAGAACATTAACACTCTTATTTTGATCGGGCCTGTCTCCATGACTACGCCTAAACTTCACCAGGAGCAGCAGATAGCCTGCTGATCTAACTGCAGAACAGGATTTCTCTCTCTCAGCACTCACTGTCAGCTCTTCGTCCATGTCTCAACACCACAAAAGATGCGACAAACTAATCGATTCCTGATGCTTTCTGAAATTCAGATATCAGTCACTGATATATAAGTTGTGTACAGCTTGCCCTCAACGTGCTCTGCACCAGTGAGAGAAAATCTAAAAGGGAGCACAGCTTTTCAAAATAAAAGCCCTAATCGAGCCATGCTCAATAAAGTATTTAAATTATTTCTACTATTTTATTAATAATATGTATTATGCAATATAGCATAACAATAATATACTGCCGTTTAGATTATTTCAATCAGCAACCACAAATACATTTCGGTTTCATTTCAGAGTACTTTGAAGACAGTTTGTACTTTTAATACAAAACCATAAAGTGGAAAGAGAGAATAAGTAGTTAAATCAGTTTTAAAGAGCAAAGCGGTATGTTTTAATCAGTATATCTGAAATAAATTTAGTATGATGCTAAATTCCATTGAATCATGTGCATGGTTTCCTAGTTCAGATTGTTCACAGCGGTGGTGATAGGGACCAGGTGTCCAGGCGACCAAGAGTTTAAAGCCTTTAAAAGCTGTTGAATCATGCAGCAGTTTTAAAAAAGAAATCCCCATTTATTGTTGCCTATCAATTGTCTATCTGCTTTGTTGCAGTACTTTTGTATTATATTGGACGATTTGTACTTTGGTTCAGCATTATTGAAATACCCAAGTAAAGAAAATGTAACAGAGTAAATACACTGAATTACATTATGTAGAAAAATACATCAATTTAGACCTTCAAAGTGCTTGTCACAAATCTCAAGGGCCAGGAGGACATTTCTTATCTTATGCCAAATATGTTTACACTCATTTGAACTTTGTATTTATTAAACCATCCAAAACCATTTAAAAACACATACATACATATTCCAGTAATATTCTCCAGTAATAAAGAGGTCTTTTGCAGTAGTTAGCAGTAGTAGTTAGTACCAACTGGAGTGCCTGCCCTCTGCATATATGTAGGTGTGCGTGCGTGCGTGCGTGCGTGCGTGCGTGTGTGCGTGTGTGTGTCTGATGTACGTCGCTCTGGATAAGAGCGTCAGCTAAATGCCGTAAATGTAAATGCCGTAAATGTTAGAAGTAGCATTCTGAAGTAGTCCAGTTGAGGGCGCACTTGTCCATGTTATGACTATGCATCATTCTTAGCATTTATTTCTATGTTTACCCAATAATAAAAGGAACAAGCTAATAAGTTTTGGATTGGATGAATTTGAGAAAAAAGAATGGTAGGCCCATTTAAAATTCTCCTCATTTCCCTAGTATGGATGTCTTTAATGGGTCAAGGAGAAGGTGCGCTCCTCTCTGTGATGTGGATGTGGGTGGCTGCTCAAGTGGGTGTGAGTAGGAGCGTGAGAGAGAGTGTGAGGACGTCAGAACAGGCAGCTCCATGGGAACCAGCAGTAACAAATGGAAAGGGCTCATTGTACTTACTATTTCGAGAAAAACACATGCACAGACGTGTAATGCAGCTTACCACCATTTCATGTGGCTTTAATGTAGTTATTTGCAATAGGACAGTGTTTGTGCTGACAGTTTGTAAAGGTGATGTACATCATCCTCAGGGGTTCAGTGATAAAGAGGACTTTTGCAGTATAGTGTATGTAGTTTAATGTAGAGTATGTGGCCTCTATCACACAATGAAGCTAACAATATAAATTAACTCTTTATATAAGATTTGTTTGAGGAAAAGCTATTTTCAGAAGTTGGTTTCTGGTCCATCTTACATGGTCCAGGAATTACATTCTGGTTCCTGAAAGTGTACTTTCTGAATTTAGAGATTTGTGATTTGTAGGATTTCTTCTGCTACTGTCTACAGTGTGAATAAGCGTGTGTGCGTGTCCTTACAGGAATAAACTACCTTGCCTAACCTGTTTGATGAGAACCTCCTCTTTCTACTATGTGCCAGTTTTATGGTTTTCTGCCTCCCAGGCAGATTCCACTGCTCTTTTATGCAAAGTACAGCAGTGTTGTGTATGGAAATCAGGAACAGTTGGTAACTGCTGGCGTGGGCATTGCTGCCTGCATCCCTCACACAGTAGCCCGCCGGTTCGCACTGTCCCACCAGTCTGGCACACTGAAAAAAAGTGATGCATTTGAATGCACTTGCTTTCATTTGAAAGCCTTTGTATCGTTTCCACATTAATACACAACATAAATCAGGGAGGGATCTTTTACAAGCATATGAACCTAAAATCATTTGAAAATAGTACAACATACCAAATTTAGATATTTTGGCAACAAAATCTTATCAAGTTGAATGTGACTGAGGGAAATTACATATTCCATTTTGTTGCTTGGAAATGATTGTTTACATTTGTAACGTTTATCTGAATATATGTTTTTCTAAATGTTTTTTATCACTAGGTTCCAACATTTAAAGTTCTATTTAATATATTGTTACTATGTGTAGCCTCTTACATATATTTAAGCACACTTTTTATTATGTTATATTATATTATTATGCTTGTATAACTGTGTTTGTGACAAATAGGATCTTTAGTTGTGATAAATTTACCAACATTGCAAAAAACTAGATTTAAAAAAAACTCCAGTGACTCCTAACCTGTCACATGCACAATAATAATGTTTCAAATTACAGTTTCAGTGTATGTCTTTTGAAAGAGAGTAAGTTGTGTGTTGCAAATAGTCATGGGAGAAATGGAATTTGGCTAATATTACTGAACCTCCAGCTGCTACAGAGTAGATGTGGGTGGTAAATGGACATTTCAGTTATTGGCAAATGAGTTGCAACAATGTATATATTCACATAATAAAGATGTACAGATCAAGTACATTGAATGCATGACTTTATTTCAGTGTGTGCTCCTATCCGTCCTTCCCCTCCACAGATGGAGTAGGCTGGGAGAGAGGTGTAGGAGGCAGTGGGCTGCAGGTTGGAAAGGTTGTGCAGTGAGTGCCTCGCACTGTACGGGTGGAAGGGAAAAAATTGCACACAATCCGGCTTGTTGGCTTCTCAGCTGTTATAAATATTGCATGCTCCCACTCCTGCTCACCATCACGACTCACGGTTCCCGCTGCTCCGCAGAGGCTGTGCCTGGGAAAAAAACTGGCAAGTCTGGCGCTGCCCCTCGAACAGAGCACAGGGCTGAAAAAATAACTCTCTTTAGATGTGTATTACTATTGCTCCTCTCTTGCTCTGTTGCGTTATTATGAATAGAATGCGGGTAAGAGTCGTGTGACAAGTTTCAGACATGAGGTAATGTGGGAACATGAGTGACTGTTCATTAAGGTATGAGAAAGGGGGACTGCCCAGAAAAAAATTGTGGTTAAACAGTTTAAAAAATGCACTGCAGAAAATGCACCCTAGAGCTAGATGATGTCATGTAATTTCTGCTGTAATGTGCAGAAAAAAACACTTATTTCATGTTCAATGTCTGGCACTTTAAAATTAAACATGCTTTGTAGTCTGCCTATGGGCAAACAGCAAACTGAATTTATTTTAAACAAAAAAGGGATCTTTGTTTTCAGTTATTAATTTTAAAACCACTTATTCAATAAGTACCATGTCTAAGTTATTCAGGCGTAAGAGTGTGATGTGTGGGCCCACATAAGGATCCTTAAGGACTGTTTTTAGTTGCATTTCTAGTGTTTTCTGGCATGATTACATATGTGCTGTGTTGAAACAGAAAGGGTGGGATCTGCTCTCCTTTTTGCATTCCCCTCGCACATGGAAAATCCTATTGTTGCCCACCTCAGCTATGCGTCGTGATGGTCGCTGTGGCAACCACCATGGTAGCCTTAGTGAGGAGGATGGGGGGGCTCATGCATAATCAACGATGAGAGCTGAGAGCAATGTGTTTGTGTGTGTGTATGTGTGTGTGTATGTGTGTGTGTGTGTGTGTGTGTCCTCATCTCAAAGAGGCTCGGTAAACTGCCAGAATTAGAGCTTTGCTGCACAGCACATGCTTTGCTGGCAGAGGACAGTCAGTTTTAGCTGCAGGCATTAAGCATAATGTGCAGTGGTGCTAAATACTGAAAGAGCTTGATTTGTATATGTACATGGTGGCTAGAGGTTAGGCTATAGTTGCCCAGTAATGGAAACACTTCTTATTCAAATCTTAGTTTCCCAGAATTAATCTCTACTGCTTGTTTTCTATACGTCTCATTATCCGGATAGATCCTCCACTTGATAAGTAAATTTCAGGTGTAGGCAGGCATGCCACGGTGTCTGCCTGGTGGTACAACCCCTAAGACAACAATGAAAATGTTATAGTTCCTTTTTTATTTCCAAGCTTAAGGATACTCTATACAGTCGCGGATTCAGTTTCACGCTGATTTTTTCTGAGAACCAAACTAATATTTTTTTGCGGAATCCCCTGCACATGCGCAGAAAAGATGTCCTTGCATTTTTTGTGCCACGCCCCCTTCTACTCTGGGTTGCTAAGCCCTAACATAAACCCTGCAGAGGACGAGGGGGCACGGCAGGACTGGCTCCCATGAGCCTTTGCGGCATGGTTGGCCCAGTTTTATGTGTTTTTGTGAGTGATGAGGGGTAGTAGATGTTTGCCAAGTAGATGTTTGTTAGTGAACTAATGTGTGTTTCTGTGTGTAATTTGTGCCCGTCTTGCCAGTCACCTTCCTCCGGAGTGTTAGCTGTTAGAGTATCATGAAGGCGACTCGAAAGTAATGGGTGATATGTGCGCAGTACTAGAGTGTTCCGGTTTGGTGCTAAATTATCAGCCACATTTCCATATAAAATATAACTGTATAAATACAGAAAGTGCGCCTTGAAATGGTAAAATATCCTGTACTTACAGGAGGGAGGTTTGAAAGTAGCCAATCCGAGAATGTTATGTAGAATCGCAGACGCAAGCCTGCTGCAGCATGTAGGTTATCTCAGTTTATTTAGTATTAGTAAGCTGTGCCCTGTCCAAACATGTAGGTAGAGTGACATTTTTTCAACGTTTCTTTTGTGTACGAGGCTTTGTTTTGGCTTGCTGCACGCTGCTAATGCTAACACGGCTAGGAGTAGCGACCCGGTTTTTAAAGCAGTTTCTTCCTGGATCAATAAAGTTTTCTGATTCTGACTATTTATTTCTCCTTGCTACTGCCATTCAAATTATCTGTGCCAGCTACAGACCAGACTCTCCTCCATGGATCGTCTCAATGTTCCTCTTGTTTTTTGTTTTGCCCTTCTTTAAGCCCTATATTTTTAGTACTGTAAATTAAAATAAAAGGGAATACGGGTTTACCTTTACATTAACTTTAAGGGTAATTTATTAAACTGAATTTAAAATGGAATAAAAGTGTTCTGGGAGTATATCTGGGGGCATAATTAGAGTTTACACTCTAAATAGGCATTTTTATGTATTTGTTTTACCATTTTTATATATTTGTTTTCACTATACGCGGGTGCTTTTGGAACGTAACCTTCATGGTTACTGTAATAACACAGTGGAAGGAAAAGCTGGTCCAGTTTGAAATGATACTCACTGCAACCGGTGTTCATGACACTTTTTTCTCACTTACTGATTCTGCCCACCTTTCTTGAATTAAAAGGTTAGTGAAATGTTTAACTTACTGTTTTATCAGTAACTAAATGCAGTCAGCGGAGAGTTTGTTATCCCTTTGCTGTCATAACTGCCTCCACTCCCCTAGGCTGGCCTGGAACATTTTATTCCGGCACCAGAAAAGTGGAGATGTTAGGTACTGCTGTTAGATATTCAGTTGACTCCAGGTCATCTTAAAAGGAATTGGATGGAGAACACAGTTCCATTGTTCCACAGGCCAAAGATGTTTGACATCAAACATAGTGACCTTAATCAGATAATAGTAGGTCAATGTGACAATATCATTATATGATATCATTATTGCAATAAATTACACCATAATGTGCTTTTCTGAGCATACTGTGGATACTGGCATTACTTGTAGAACACCAGCTGAATGTTTTAGTACAAAGAGAGCATAATGCTGAATTGGATTTTGCTCAGTGTAGTGTGTGAAATTAATAATTGCATTATCTTAACAGTAATAAGATAATGAAATAATCAGTCTGAATAACAATTTTGTGTCATATTTTTGCCAGTACAGGTTCCAACTCATCAGATAAGAATAAAAAAAAAATATTAGGACACATTGTGGAAGTATTGTGATATATCTTGCAATATTGTTCAACTTTAGATTATACAAGTTACTGTCAGCAATTAGTTCATATAAAAGTAACAGTGTAAATGTCCATCTGACATTTTAATCAGTGAATTGTCGTAACTAAATTCATTAATTAGAAGGGGTGTCTGGATACTTGTGTACAAGTAAACCTGAATGTATATATGTTGATATATAAACATATATAACCTGTGTTTATGTATGTTCATATATGAATGTGAAATACTAATTGATGGTTATAAACTGGTTAGCTGTTTTAGCTCAAGTGCAAAATTCCAAAAATTGTTCAGTAGTCTTGCAGATTGACTACATTTGGGATACACAGGAAATATAAACGTTTACTTTTCTCTTAAGGTCACAAACATTAACCTTAAGGTAACCTTTGTTTGGGTGCTGTGTGTGGAACCACCCTCTCAGACCTTATACCATTATACTGCGATAAATTACCTCACAGCCATTAATATGCAGTGACACAGTAGGCGTGCCATTGAAGAAGGCCTCTATGGCTGCAGCGATGAAAGTCCCACATAACTTCCCCCAGCAGCGTGCACAGAAATCTGGAAGAGCTCCTGTACAAAAGATTGCAGCCAACCTTCTGTCTGTCTGCATGCTCACCATCCACAGCAAACTGTACAGGAGTGCGTGAGTCCACAGAGAACAAACGGTTAATAGAATTTAAATGAAGGCTTGAAGTGGCAAGATTACATTACTTCAGTAAAACTGTACATCACAGCGCAGTCTCTAGTCAGAATGCATCTACTGCTTTAAACAAATGCACTGAAAAATGGTGCTTTATAATGACCAGAATTCATGCCATTGGTTGCACAACACAATCCATCAAATCCTATCATTTTAAATACAAAATTATTGTGTTCTAGGAATCTCTGAGTGCCTTGTCTGGTATTTGGCCACACCATTGTGCACCAGTGGGTGTGGAAATATAAAATGACTGCTTTAACTCTGACATTTGCAGCACAAGAATCTGGCAACAATGAAACTGAGGTAAGATGCATCATGAATTCTGATTCACATTAAATTGAACCACTTTTATAAGTGGTATGATTAAGGCATGCAGTTCTTCTACTTGTTAGTTTAATTAGCCTCACAACTCCAGTGCAACTAAAGAAGCAAACTTGTTCCACATGTCTTAGGATAATGGGAATCTTACTCAGTTAGATCTTTATTGAAATACCCTTTAAGAAAAAATCAAAAGCCTCTTGTCTGTCAGATAGTGAAGTTCAGAGGCACGCAAAAGTCTTACAACAGCAGTATTTTTGAACAAGTGGATCCAGAGAGTGATTGGTAATTGACTCACGTTAGCCTTCACCAGATTTGTAACCATGTGCTCAGCACAATGGAATGAAGTGGTCTCCCTCTGTCCCAGAATGACCTTTGAGGCCAGATGGCCTCTGCTAGCTTCCTAAAAGAGTTACTCACCCTGCACTATAACATCAGGCCTCATTAACACCAGAACACTTGTCTGCTTGTGTGGCTGTATGTAAGATATACATGCAAAATGTTCTTGCCCTTTGCTTTAAAGCAGCAGAAAGAAAAATTCTCCACAGCAAAAGCTTCATTTATAGGTAAAAAGCTCTTCAGATAAACATACAGCAAGGCAAATGGAAGTCATCACTTTCAGGAGATTGATGCTATATTGAGTTTCCTTAGAAGGAAATGTTTTGTGGAAAAAAAAGAAAGCCAACACATTAATCAGAAAGCCCGACAGGGGCTAATTATCATTGCTTCTTGTGTGTGAATATTGATCCAGCGCAGGCTGTGTTTTGCGCTATATTGAACTGTTGGTTTAATTGACTTTGCTGGCAGTGGAGGCTTGCAGAAACTCATGCCTTACATTTGTTGATATGGAAGAAGCACATTAAATGCCTGAATGTGGCTGTAAGTCAGTCTGCCTGGTCATGTTTGTGTTGTTAGGTTCTCTGTGATTGACCCATGGGTTTGTGCAGGATCAACAAAACTTGCCTCGTGGTGAGTGGTGAGCAACATACAATGTGCAAATGAATCCAGACCCTTCTTATTGAAGGGAAGTGAAAGTGACCATTTTGTTGTATGTGAACACACAACAGCACACAGTGTGAACAGCATTTAACCCATTCATCAAGTGAAGCAGCAGGCAGCCAGGAACACAGCGGCCTGGGAGCAGTGTGTGGGGATGGTACCTTGACCAAGGGTACCTCAGAGGTGCTTAGCAGTCGAACCCACGAGTTCTTGATTACAGGGTGAACTACTAGGCCACTAGCTGCCCTAAGATTCATTATTTTTTTCTCTATTTTTTCTTGACAAAGGCATTCAGTTGTATGCACACAGTTTATAAAATGTCCACAGTAAAGCATTGCAAATAAAATGGGACGCAGCACAGCTGCACATGAGCCATGAACAATGTCAGGAGTCAGCTCGAGGGGTATAAAGACCCCCAAAACCTGGACTGTGAAATAGAGGAACTGCATTTTTTTGAGTATGAAAGGACATGGGGTGCACACTCACTCTCATTTTGTCTTGAGCAAAAATGCATAACAGAAGCCTACACATAAGGCAAATATAGGTTAGATATTGAGCATGGTATTAAAAATATTGGGCACTGCATAGCGCCATAGCCAAAGCATCAGCTGGCATGTTGAGCATAATTAAACTGTACTTAAACATTGACCACTCCTTCCACACACAAGCGTGTGGGTTCACATTGTGGTTGTCATGACAACCAGTCATGGATGCAACAACACAAAGAGAAGGATGGGGGACACTTGTGTGTGTGTGTGTGTGTGTGTGTGTGTGTGTGTGTGTATGTGAAAGATAGAAACATGGAGAGCGATGAGAAGATTAAAAAAGAGGGGGAACAACAGAGAGAAAGACAATAAATGCATGTGCTTGTTAGATAGTGAGACACGGAGAGAAAAGATAGTAATGTAAGCAATGAAGAGATGAACAAAGAAACAGAGAGAGGTTGGGAGTGGAAAGAAAAAGAGGATGGGCATAAAAGAGAGAGAGAGACAGAATGAGAAAGAGGAGAGACAGAGATGAGATGTGTGTTACAGAGAGAATAAAAAGGAAAGAGAGCGACATACATGTTTGAGAAAGGAGCGAGTACAAGAAAGAGAATGAGTAAGAAGGAGAAAATAGAAAGAGTGTATGTGTGTCAGAGAGAGCGAGAGGGAGAGTAAAGATTATACGTGTGTGCGGGAGGTTCGTGCAAGATAACAGCAGGATAGGCTTCCTGCTAACAATAGACCCACCTTATGTCACATGCTCTGCATTACTACACTCTCTATAAAGTAATAATTACACAGCACTTCATTTACTCTAACTCTACTGCCAGTACGGAACAATGAAACCATGTGGGCAGAAAGTAGGCAGGAACACTAACTAACACCTCCAGTACTGTTTCAAAATATATAGCATCAGTCCATGTATGGAGAAGAGTGAAGGGGAATACCAGAGAGAGAACAACATCCTATATATAGACGTCTGTAGGCCATGTTTGATTAACCCAAAGTTGTACCCATCTGTTAATAACTGAACAGTAGACCTATGCATTTCTCTCCTTCATTTAACCACCACAGAGGTATGGAGTGTGTGTAGCAAACAGGCATCTGTCCAGTGTGATGAATGTGTCTTTTTTATTACTAATTCCATGCCTCGTTGAAACGACGGGGTAGCAGTCATAACACAGCATGGCGTCATTGTTTAAAGCTGGTAGATGAAAGATCATATTACATTTCCTGTGAGCACACAGTGGGAGGAATGAAGGGGATAGATGTGTATCGTGACAGAACACCACACAGCCACATGACTCGAAGAACTATCACTTAGCACCGTATATTTATTATTTAGTGTGTAAAAAGTGTGTATAAAGAACCCTCTTTAGAGCAATTTCACAGAAAATATTCAAGATGTTTACCTGTCACATACACAGCTATGGACATACAACATGCAGTAAAGTGTAACCCTGAGTAGCTCCTGAAACAAAGGAGTAGAATAATAAAATAATATGACAAATATACGCACATGTAAACAGCATAAAGATAACAGACTAAGACTGTGGGTTGAAAGACCAAATGAGAACTAAAAGTGGTTCGTACAAGGCATTGTTCCAGATAATCTCCTTTGGGCACATTTTTGAACACATTTACAAACTGAAAGGAAAGAAAGGCCACAGAAATGAGAGAAAACGAGATAGAGAGAGAGAGCGGAAGAGAGAAATTAATGTGAGAAATAAGTGCTGTGCAGTCCCATCCCACTGCCTGTGTGGGGGAAGTCGCCCACCTGTTACGTAACGACAGTGCTTCCTGGCCCACTGCGGTGGAGCGGGCGTCTGCACCCCCCCATCCCCCCCCCAACACACACACACACTCGTCTGCTGAACATAAAGGGGGCAGCAGCCTAAACTCTTTAAAACAAGGAACATGAAAATCCTCTTTTGCCTCCTCAATGGGTCTCCTGGGATTGATAAGAACAAGATTCAGTGGAGGAAGAGCACTGAAGCCCTGAAAACACTGCAGCTCTGGCAGAGTACAAAAATAGTAACAGCCCTCTATGATTCTTCTGGGATGTTTAAAACTGAAAATGTATCACTGTATATCTTCCTAAATGAAAACAGTTTCCTCCTCACCCCGAATGTAGTCCATCAGCTAAGTCTTTTTCTTTAGTTTTGCACTGGAAACATGAGGTTATTGTAGCTAAAAAAAAAAAGAATGGAAGCTCATAAAACATGGAAAATTGAGGAGGCATCCTTCCCTCAAACTACATCAACTTAAATCAACTCAGAAAGACCCGCATATGTAGTTCTGACACAGGGTGACATGCTTTAAAAATGTAAAAATCACACACTCCGTTAGCATGAGAGTTTTTTTTGGCAGCTGCCTTTTCTTGACATTCTTACTGAGGATAATCCGATTTATTTGTTAATCCAACTTTAGGCAGGCAAAAACAATAGTTGAAACTCAGAAACATTTGTGGCTTCAGGCAGATACCTTATCAAAAAAACCCATTCTGTCTAATCATGTTAGAGAAGTAACTGATGTGGAATTGGGGGTCTTGCCCAAGGACTCTTAGCTGTGGGAAATCAAACATCTGACTGCTGGGTGGAGAGCAGCTTTATCCACTACACCAGTGGTCCCCAACCTTTATTTAGTCACAAACCGGTTTAATTTCAGAAACTATTTTCACGGCCCGGCCATTAAGGAGTGGCAGATAAATATACATATATGCATTTATATAAATAAATGATATGCATAAAAATTGGGATATTTTAAAAATATAATAATGGAATATCTTTAAAATATAATAAAAAACATAAATCCAATGTCCAGCTTTATTAACAGCATTTTCATAACAATGAGCCAACAACATAACACAGGTTTTTTTCTGTGCAGCCCTCGGACCGGTACCACATGACCCACGGCCCGGTACCGGTCCACGGCCTGGCGGTTGGGGACCACTGCACTACATTATAGTAACTGTAAACTGGTTTAAAAGGTGGTTTTACCATGATCATGAACACACACCACTTGTCAACAACTACTAAATCAACTAAAAAAATAATAAAAAACAACTAAAATTAAGATAAAAGATTAAAAAAGGTATTTTTAAGTCCCATAAATCATTCTACCTGTTCTGAAATTGATATTTATTATTTCTGCCTTGTCAGTGAAGAGATTCTGACAAAAGCATCAGGATGAAAATAATGGAGGTTAAACCTCTAATAGCATCCCATGATCCAGTTCAGTCTAAAGCTTCTCATTT